>CAWVNZ010001538.1:0-24604 GCA_963930735.1 Dioctria linearis | reverse complement strand
GAAATATCCAAGTGCTCTACACCAAAATGGCCAGTTAGTTATAATCAAATATATTTTTGTGTCTAGATTGTTTAAGTGCCGTTAGTTAAATAAATTAATTACTATAGGGAATCAAGCTGATTTTAGCAAACATAAGACCATTCAATACTGCGAGATATCTCCAACATCTTAAAACTAATGAAAAATTTAAGACTAAATTTTAAACAAACTTTTCTCCGATTGCGAAGAACTCATATAAATATCTACATATGTTTCACGAATATATGGCTTTAACCCTTCCAGTTATACAAGGTCCAAAAATTTATGAAGCATACTTTAAATAATCTGGAATATGGAACAACCAAGTTTATATAAATAAATTTTAACAACGGTTCTTTTCCTAAGCCTACCGTAACCAGAGCATCCAATTCTGCTTTTAAAGAATTAACACTTAGTCAATTATTTGAGATCCTCCCACTAACAGTGGTCAGAAAGTCGCCAGTGCCAAAATTATTTACATAGTTGACTACCGTGAATCCCTTCTCCTCATCGCTAATATTCATTGGAGGGGTGATGACATTCCTAATGCGAAGTTTATGTGCGTGCATCTATCTAAACCTCTACTTCCGTCCTGTTAAAAGCCAATGAACTAATTCAATTTTTATTAATTTTTCCCGAGGACGGGAATCGAATCTACACTTGTTAGAATCGGTCAATGATGGAGAAAGAAGAATTTTAAGAACTTTTATTTTTAATGATTCTAAATCAAATTTATAAATACAAGAAGAAAAACAACCGCCTCGTCCGGGGTTTGAAACTGGGACCTTCCGCTTGCCGGATGATTGCTCTTACCACTGAGCTTACGAGACAGATGATTTTCCCTTTTGCATTAATCAAAGGTCCCAGTTTCAAACCCCGGACGAGGCGGTTCTTTTTCTTCTTGTATTTAAAAATTTGATTTAGAATCGTTAAAAATAAAAGTTCTTAAAGTTCTTCTTTCTCCATCAGAACTAATTCAGTTATATTGATCGTAACTATAATTTCAATCCTCCAAATTTGGTTATAGGATACTTCGTTTCTACGTTGTTGAAGTCATCCTCGATATCCAGAAAGGTCTCTTATAACAATGCTCCTTATCCTCTATGAAACCCTCAGTAACTAATACCAGTTCAGTGCCTTTACGATGGACTTACGTCTGGAGTATGTATGCTGGGTTTATAACATCAGTGTGCCTACGTTCACCTGTTGTAGAGAGGTTCAATAGTTTCTCTATTATTTGGAGCATGAACGGAGAAAAACTAATAGGTCTGTACTTCTTTGCCTTCTCGCTTTCGATTTGCAGATTTCCATTATCTCCTACCAGGTTGTTGGTATATATCTGAGCCACAAATAGCTACTAAAAGTAGGCATCCACCATATTAAATGTAGATCTATACTTTTGTCACTGATGTCATAATCGAAAGGTAGAACCAAAGATAACTTAATAAGTTAAGTCAAGTTAACTGTGGTACAACTTTGACATATCAGCATCTAACTTACTCACTCCGGAGCATAAGAATTGAGAATCAAAGGTATCTGAATTTAAAAGAGAAGATTTGATCCCCAATCAAAACAAGAGTGTTCGCATATATGTAATACAGTTTAGAATAAGTTAGTACGGTTTCCAAGATAATATTCTATTGGGATATGGATTACAAAAAAATCAGAGGGAGTTGTATGAATTACAAGGCATATAGCCCCTCGGAGAACAGATCCAGTATACTGTCTCTTAAATCAAGCAGACGAAGATTCAAGCTGGTATATGGGATGGCCAACAAATCGTCAAGAAACTAACAACTTACCTAACGGTGTGGACAGTAAAACTCCAGATCAACTGTATAGGAAAGGAACTTTTCTGCTATGCAATACTTCTTTAGCGTGGACAATTTTTCGTCTCTATAGAGAGAAATTCCCTGAAAATAGAAATAGAAAATGCAAGAAAAAATCAAACTTTTAGACCCAGCGATACCGATGCGACCACTCTGATCGCTGCGTTGAATACTTTTTTATTCCTTCGGATGTGATGTCTAGCTCGTTGCAAAATAAATAATAGAGTGATCCACCGCTACCGACAATTAAGAAGATGGCAGCGTTACCAATATGGTCAAGGAAAATATACATTCCACAATTTACAACCAGTTTCCTTAGAGTTCACTTTATCAGACATAATACGGTCTTTCCATTTACGCAACGTGCTGAATACTTCTTCAAATAAATTTTACAAATATTTTTATTTGCTTGCAGTAATAGCTGACAAGAATAATTGTTTTCATCCGCTTTCGAGTCATCATAGAAGTTTTGTATATGACTTAATTATAACGAAATTAGCGTAATAAAATGAATTGAAATGGTGTTTTAATGTGGAAATAATTGGTTAAATCGTATTAGTTAGAGATCAGATAACGATAAACCATGCACTATTCCAAAACATATACTAAAATAATAATATCAGTTCTAGTTGAATGCCGCAATGAAATTGTTCAGTACTTCAGTCTTTCTCTTAGCTGTATTTATTACATCCTCAGAAAATTCGGTTATTTGATTTTTATTAATAGTATGTAAAACTATTATTATATAGTAACTGTTTTTTTTAGCTATATAACTCCATCAAGCTCCGCAATATAATATGTACCCCCGTCGAAGAGTTCATAACAAATACTACTTGTACCCTTAAGGCTATTGCACGTGATACATTTCTTCTGAACATGGATGGTTACCTAGTTAAGCCTTTAAAAAATATAACTGTAAGTAAAGACCCTTTATGTGAAATCACCCTACACTTCAATGCACTACTTATATGTATATCCGCCCAATTAGGTAACAGCAAAACTGTATAAATTCTACAATGGATATCGATTTTTACAGGGTTTGACATTAAATGCTTGTGACATTTTATCGAAGAAAAAATTTCACCCTCTTTCAAATATTGGAATAAGCCTGGGACTAAAATTTACAAATATGATTCACTTATGTCCATTCTCGGTAAGTATTTAAAAATTATATATGAATGTGCAATTGTGTACAAGTAAACATCCCTATTCGCGATATTTAAAAATATTTTTTTAGGGACACATTTTTATAAGAAATGCGTCTTATACCCCAGGAATAATAGCGTCTTTGGTACCATCTGGAAAATATAAAGCATATATATACGCCTTTGAAGGATACCCACTTGTATCTTTAGGCACAGTTGAAAGTAGTGTTGATGTCGAGGAACTTTCTACCAGGCACTAAGAATAAAATTATTACAATCAATTATATTGATAATATAATGTCAACAGGAAAAGTTTTATGCAATGCCTTACTACTTTCATATATATCTGTGTATCTTTATATAAATTTTAGTTAAAATTACAAATATGCAATGTATGTATAAAATTGGAGGTTTTTTGTTCTTGTTTTTATATCAGTAATTATATCAAATCGTATCTCATAGTTAGGGTGGGTCTGAACAACTATCACCATATTTTCTCCCAAGCAGTTAAGTTTAACATGGAAAGAAACGGACAGCATTTGTGGCCTTCCTCGTTATCTTGCCTGACTTGAAGATTCAAGGTAGATTCTAGGGAATGTGGCTAATCCTAGATTATTAAAAATTTACAATTCTCAACGGGCACCAATGATCTATAAATGTTCTTAATTCAGGGGGGGGGGGGGGGGGAAATCATCTTTTATCAGTGCAGAAATCAGGAATTTTTCATGAAGGGTATTTTAGAAAACGAGTATTTATATGAAACATTTTTAATTCAACGATTCAAGAGTATTATTACTGTCAAAATATCAATTTACACCATTATAATTATAGAATGAATTAAAATATTTCATAGAATTAAAAATATGTTAGCATTTGCATAAGTACAAATAAACATTTTTTCTAAAAAAAAAAAAAAAACACTTGTTCCGAAATTTCCACAAAAACTTTTTTATTAAGTTTGTTAACAAACAACAGCTGACGCGTTTCGCTTTCTTAGGGCATCCTCAGAGCTACTCATTAGCTACTCAGTAACTCTGAGGATGCCCTAAGAAGGCGAAACGCGTCAGCTATTGTTTGTTAACAAACTTAATAAAAAAGTTTTTGTGGAAATTTCGGAACAAGTGTTTTTTGTTTTTTAGAAAATATGTTAACCAGTAAATTCCACCAAATGCTATCCAAGAAATCAATTAATTATATAAATACAAATAACTAAACGAAAAGGATGATTTGGAACGTTGAAAATATCTTAGATTCCGAAACTATCACATGGCCTAAAAAAGGATGCCTAGACAACTCTCATCTTCTGACCTTGACATGAATAATCCGCACCGAACCTAGCAGGTGGAATTTTCTTTCATGACTTAATCATTAGCTTGTTAATGTACTTGGAAGATGTAATAGTGCTTGCATAGCACCCGAATCTTCTGAAATCTAATATTCTAAATTACTGCAATGTTTGGAATTTGACAGTATAGTTATATTTCGAAATACAAAATAATGATAATTAACCGTGGGGCTAGAAGATTGCTGCAAAATCAATGACAACTGGACTGTAAAAATATCGCAGTTGTCAAGATGTATAAGGGTACTTAGAATTATCTCAATTCCAAAATTATCTTTTCGAACGAATCTTAATGAACTACCAAACTAGCAATATTCACCATGAACGTTTCATGGAACAACTTCTTATCCAGAAAATTGTACCCCAAATTCATGCAAGTAGATTGTTATTACTGCGAAGTCTAGGTCAATTATGTTCTACAGATCGGAGATGGGGGGCCGCAAAAACAATGACTAACTTATTAAAATAAATAACAACCAATTAAAATGGTTAATTATATAAAATCAAAACCATTTAAAAATCGCTTATTTAGCAATTTATGCCAAGCTGAGTGCTTGAATTAAAAAACTAGATAAAAATATGTTTGGAATAAGATAAAAGTGATGATTTTATTCATTTGTTAGAAGATAAAATATGGTGTGCAAAGCGCTACCTTACTTATATAATATTTTTGTTATTTTTAATAACATAAATTCAAGTATGTAAGGACCAAAAGAAAATATATGAAACTCAGCAGAAAAACTGCTGTGATTCAAGAAAAAAAATATTTTATAGAAGAACAAAACAAAAGTTTTAGTCAGTGCCAAAAGACTCATATAAAAATATTCAGAAACTTCTTATTGACCATTTGATAATACTAGGGGAGGGAACTGTTCATTACTAACCAAATTTAGATATAACTAATTTATCTTTGCAATAATCGAGTTTTAACTTCAAAACATTTGGAAGAGTTATTTAATACATTTTCGATTAACATTAGTTACGATTATCCCATAATAGCCAAAAAATCTCTAAAAATATTATTACAATTTTCTACATCTTATTTATGCGAATTCAGATTTTCAGCATTAACCAATATAAAAATGAAAAAAGGATGGAGACTTTTAACTTTAGATGACGAAATGTTATGACCAAATATAAACGAAATTATCAAAAGTCATCAAGCTAAAGTGTTGCATTAAATGTATTTTTACAATTAATTTATAAATAATCAATCAATAAACATTCTGTTCTCTTTGTAGTACAAATTATTTTATTTTACATTGAAAATTATTATCATAAATTATTTTACACAGCGTGTTATAGCAAAGAACATATAACTTACAAAGAATCTCTGTTAAGTTAATTAAAAATGGTATTAATTTATTACGTAACTAGTAATGAATCTAAGACATTTTGTAACTTGCTTATTAGCTCTCGTCCAAAGGAATATAATGAAAAAACCAAATGCTTAGCTCAAAATATATTTTTTGTGTTTCTCAGTCCACATATTTATTTATGAGAAATAAGCTCAATTTGAATTTGCCGCATATTTCCTCTATTAACAGGTGGGCTTCTATCAAATCACTTCAGCCAGGAATTAAAAATAATGGTTTTGAAGAATTAAAAAGAAAGTGTTATACCTTAAAGCAGACAGATAAAGATCATGTGGTTCGGATTTTTGATGAGATTGCCATCAAAAAATAATTAAGATATAATTCTAAATTGGATTTAATTGATGGATTCGAAGAAGATGGATTCTGCAGACGTCCACATATAGGAAAGTAAGTCTGCGTTCTTATGATAAGGGGCTTAATTTCTGACTGGAAATTGATTCTAAATTATTTTGTTTCAAAATATGGCTTATCTGCTGAAAGCTTAATGTAAGCTAATTAATGAAAATTTGAAAATCTAATCCAATATTGGAATAACACTGCTAGTTATAACATGTGATCAAGGTTCGTCTAATAGGAAAAGCTTTTCTAACTTAGGTGTTTCTCCAACTAATCCTTTTATTTAGGATAATGGCAAGAAAATATACTGCATGCTAGATTTCCCACATTTAATAAAATCGCTCAGAAATGGTCCATTGAATTGCGATTTAAAAACTCCTGACGGAATTGTAAGTATCAAGGTTGTATCAGAATTGTGGGAACTTGAAATAAATGGAAAAACCAAAATGTGTACTAAGTTGACAAAGCAACATTTATTTCCCAACACATTTGAGAAGATGAGAGTCAAATTAGCTACTCAGATTTTCAGCAGAAGAGTACAAGCTGCCATTAAAGCTGTTGCTGGCACATTAGGTTTTCAAAATACCAACAAGGAAACTGCTTTGTCTACTGCGAATTTCATTGAGAAACTTCGACAGACATTTTGATTGCCTAAATAGTGGCTCTTTACATTCTGACAACTTTTATAGATCTGCCATTCAGTTAAATAACCTAACCTAAGGCACATGATTTTATAAAATCTTTTGTTGAATTCTTAGAAGAAATTTCATTTGTTGATAAAAAGAAAATTGTATACTTTTTAGTAGGAATGAAACTTACTTTACATTCTTGGTTGATGAGATTCTGCATGGAAACACGGAAGTATTTTTCATATTGACAAAACGTCTAAATCAAGATCCCCTTCAAAACACCTTTTCTGTTATTCGGCAAAAAAGGTGGAAATAATAAGAACCTATCTTTAGCTGAATTCAATAATATTTTGGCCAGAATTGTGAGTACGAACATTATCCAATTAAGTTATTTAGGTAATTGTGAGGAGGTTGTGGTCTAACCCTAAACATAAGCCCTGAAGAAAGCTTCCCGGTTTCATTCGAAGAAACCGAAATATGCCTTCACAATGAAATATTAGTATCGGACATCGATTTAAGCTCCGATAAATATGTTAACTACTTTTTAGAAAACACTTTTGAAAATAGTGCTAGTGATAATACGTATCTGCTTTCAATGAGGTATTTCATTTCATAGGTTATGTAGCATTTAAGATTCTTCTTAAATTGAATTGTGATATATGTAAGCAAAGTCAGAAAAGAAGATGAGATCTTAACAGCTCCGTCGGAACTCTTCATATTTCAAAAAAATTATAGCTCTCCTACCGATTTTGGGAACTTAAATGCCCCGTCAAAAGAATTTCTGGAAGTAAGCAAAAAACACACGAAGAAGTGCAAACTTGCAAGTCCGGAATGGTTTTCTGGCGATTGTTTTGACCATAAACTTATATTATTGGACTTCTTACTTTTAGTTCTTCTCAAAAAGCATTGTATCTGGGCAGTGGAGAAAAATGAATTGAAAAAATACAGGAAAATACAAATTCTTGCTGATTAAGTATATTTTATACATATTGTAATCTAACTTTTTATTTATCTATACCTTTAAAATTTGCCTTTAAAATTTGTTTGCATTATTGTAAGGCAGTCCAACAACAGAGTAGAGAAGAGTCATTCCACGCAAAATCGCCCAATTTTTTTTCTTTTTGTCAGTTGTTTTTGGTAAGTAAAACTGTTAAATAATGCCAAGGTATATGATTATTGGAAAGTGTTAATGGGTGTTAGATATAGGCATAAGAACAGCAGAGTTTGTTGCTGCATTTCGGAAGGAATAGCTCGTAAAATGGAGGAAAACTGTCGGAGGAAAAGAATATTGAAAAAAATGTCACTCCAAAATGCCATTACCACAAGTACACAGTGACGCTATCAATAAAAGGGAAAACTAGCAGCGACAAGGACAGAACGTGGATTAGGCTCTTGGGGAAACCACGATAAAAAACGTACCTTGGGCTTTACCTCAACAGGTGGTATTGAAAGAAGTGCTTCGAAACATTTTCATAATGACGATTCAATACATCGGCGCTGTACTTATGTTTATATTCAACTGTTTAAACTAAAAAACAAACAAACAGCAGGAAAGGGTTGTCCAATTAAGTTAATTTTTGAGATGTTATTTACTATTTTTATGAAAACGAAATTTTTGTATAGCAACCCTACAAAGGAGTTATCCGATTTGTCCCATTTCCGAGCTAACAATATTTTATTGTACTAAAAACTTTTTTAGAATACGAAATCCTATATACAGGATGGCCCGTACTTACCGCATTTCCTTTATACCACGGATTCCCCACTAAATTTTGAGAAATAAATTGTATGAGTGGAGAGGCGGAATATTCACGGTGGGGCGGTAGGGGGGTTTTGTCTTTTTGGGTGCTTTTTTTCCTAATACCATGCAACTTTCTTGTTATATACCTTATGAAGGTGACTTGCATCTCAGGTGATAGTAAAGCCTCTACGGTTTCCAGCAAATGCCCAACCACCTCTCTACCCTCTTTCCGTCGGCAGTTATAGAACGTTAAAATAAAAAAATTGGGAAATTTTCCAATATTTTTTTTTAATTTTAACGATTTTCCCGCTAAAAGGCAAGACAAGGATAGCACTTTCTTGAAAGATTTCGAGAATTCCGAGTGTTACCTTTTATTTGATCCTGCACATGTACCTACCTAAATGCTACCGTTTTTGAGATATTCCCATTTAGATGATGCATAGTTTCATGAATTTTGTTAATTTGCGTGGAATTGCATAAAATTAGGCGCGATTTCTATTATTATTAGCAAAACTAATGAAATTATGCACCATAAAAACGGGAACATCTCAATAACGGTAGCATTTAGGTAGGTACATGCGCATAGCCAAATTAAAGGTAACATTCCGGTGTCTTTAAATCATGTCATAAAACTGTATAGTTATCATGCACCACTGGTGGCTGACGGCAGGGCAGGCCGTCATTCAAAGCTGAGTTCACATAAAATTTGTGAAAGCGGGTCATCTATCACCACCGATGAGTTGTGGATCGTTAACAAGCAGAGATTTTTCATACAATTTGTGAGAGCGGGTCCTAATGGAACGACCCGCCATATAAAACTTTTCAATATATGAGATGCGTATTCTTTCTGTTAGATGTTCTTTGGATATAGGTAATTAAAGTTCTTTAAACTTATTTTATTGTTTGTGTGCTTCGAAATTTAGAAATTGTTAAAAGTGTACAACAACAAGAAGTAAATGAAAATCATTTATCAAGGATATAATCAGTTACGTTTAGACTGTTTGCCTAGAATCCTCTTTGAATCTTCAAGTCAAGCAGATATCGATGAAAGTCTTAAATTGTGGGCGTTTCTTTCTATTTTAAATTTTGCTGCTTGGAAGGAAATGTTGCGATAGTTATTAATACCCATCCTAACTATGAGATAAGTTTTGATATAATTATTTATATTAATAAGAACAAAAAATCTGCTATTTTATTCAAACAATATATGTATGTAATTTTAACTAAAACTATGTATCAAAATAAGTGCATGTACGACATTGCATAAAACTGTTCCTGCTGGCATTATATTATTAATGTAATGTAATTGATTATCGTAATTTCATTCTTAGTGCTTGGTAGAGACCTCCTCGATATCAGCATAAGCTTCAACTATGCCTACAAGTACAGGTGGGTATCCTTTAAAACCGTTAAATTGCAATTTAAATTTTCCAGATGATAACAAATAATCTAATACTCCTGGAGAATGTGAGGCATTTCTGATAAAAACGTGTCCCTAAAAAAATATTTCTAAATGTTGCGAATAGAGATGATTACTTGTGCCAATTGCACATTCATACATAAATGTTAATGTACTTACCAAGAATGGGCATGAGTGAATCATATTTGTAAATTTTAGTCGCTAATTGCAAAATTTGATAAAGGGTGAAATTTTTTCTTTGCCAAAAGGTCACACACATTAAAGGTAAACTTTTGTAAAAACCTATATCCATTGTAGAATTTATACAGGTTTGATATTATCTAATGAGACACATATACATAGTATGTAGTACACATAAGTGCTGGCTGATTCCACATAAAAGTTTTTTACTTACAGTTATATTTTTTATAGGCTTAACTACGTAAGTATCCATGTTCAGAATAAACTTTTTCCGTCCAATAGCCTTAATTGTACATGAAGTATTTGTTAGGAACTCTTCGACCGGGTTGCATTTTATGTTGCAAAGTTTTAAAGAGTTGTATTGCTGAAAAAAATTGTAATAAGTTTTCCATAGGTATAAACCATTAATAAAAATTAAATAACCGAATTTTCGCAGTATATAATAAATACAGCAACGTAAAGAAGAACTGAGAAACTAAACCGTCTCATTGCGAAATTCAACTCAAAATGGCATAATTATTATTTTTTTTTTTAATTTACGTTTTAGTATTGCGCATGATTTACTGAATAATGCACAAACGCTATCTGATGCCTATTTATTACGCTGATTTGTCGCCCTGATTATTTGAACATTAAAAAACCATTTTAGTTCATTTTATTACGCTAATTTTGTTATATTTAAGTCATACCCAGCTATTACCGCAAGCAAATAAATATAATTTGAAAAATTTATTAAAAGAAGTATTCAGCATGTTGTGCACATGTAGAGGCTGTAGGATGTAGGAAGCAATGAAATGAACATAGTCTCAGATGACTGCTTATAAATAGCCAATCAAATATTGTAGAGTGTAGATTTTTTTTGACTATATTGGATACGTTGCCATCACATGCACAGTCGTCGTCGGTGGATCAGCAAATTTGTTAGAAATTTACGCATACATTTAAAACCATTTAGGTAATTAAGTCAGATTTTTTAATTTCTTGAAATGGATGTGAAATGCTCTGAATTGTGTTTCACTGTGCATGTTAGGTCAAGTTTTTAACCGAGTTGCTAGATAGAAAAAAATGGATTACGCATGCTTTATAGAAATTCTGGTGTAAATGCAAAGCGTATAACTACTACAATGAAACTGAATGCACTAACAATTTGTTACATGGTAACAGCGTGTGATTATGGCAAATGAAAAATTATTAGATTACAAGAATGAGCAATTTTAAATGAGAAATTTTATGGAACTTGGTTTTGAAACTTATTTTGAATTAACTAATTCGGCTTAAATATTTAGTTTCAATATAAAATTCATCTGACAAGAATCTGCGTGTGGAGGAGGCAAGGAGTGAATGAATATGTCAGAGTGCCATGCTACTGCCCAGCTAGCATTTAAATCCTTGGACCTTGAGGATAAGTGTTCAGGCTCTTCGGCTCTCAGTGCTATTGCCGCTAATATCATCCACATGTAAGTCCCTGTCCCATACATGCTCTTTTCGTATGCTTCCAGATCGTGGCTGGGACGAACTTTGCTACTCCAATATATCCGTAATTTTGACGTAGCATTTGTGAAATGTGGAATTTTGCAATCTTAAAGAAACATTTTATGCAACTGGAACACGGAAACAGCGAACAATTATCGCATATAAGTCTCGCCAATTTGGAATGGTTTCAACTGTTTCATGGAAAGTGGCAAGAACAAAACTTACTGTTTTAAAATCCCAGCCAATTAGCAAAATAAGAAAAGGGAGACAGGAACATTGAAACTGAACAAACACTGGCGGCATTAGAGGAATATCCCTTTATTAAGGTGGCCGGAACTTTCAACTTACTAAATTGTTTCCGCTTCATACTGACTGCCACCCATTTACATAATCGGGAATTTCTACCCAAAGATATCCTATTAAGGGAATAAGACATAGCTGAACAAAATGGGAAATTTTTCGTGTTTTTTAGACCGAAACAAGTAATGTCATACTTCCGTTTTTTTTCATGAATGGGGGAAAAGAACTTGGCTATGCATTATTGCGATTGAGAATACGAGTTAAAAAAACAAAAATCGAGAGAACGTGGGATTACATGAACGACAAAATCTTATAGAATCGCCCAAAATCCAATGTATTCAAAGTCATAAATCTCGAAAAGCAACCATGCCAACAGATGATCCAGTTCTCATAGAAAACATCCCTCATTAATTATCTTTTATAAAAGTACAACACGATTAGTCCGCCTTAAGTATTGCCAGAGTTACAGTGAAAATTTTCCTGCAACATACCTCTCATAACTTGAAGAAAATTAAATCGAATTGCAAGGATGGAAGAAACAATGCACCTAAAGTTGGAATGTGAAATTTTTTCCCAGATTCTTAAAGTAGCGACTGCAAGCTTTCCATAGAGTACCCACATGTCTACACTCTGGGGAAGGAAAGTACTAATATTGAAGGGTGAAAAAAGTGAAATTTTTTCGAAAATCGTAGATTTAGTAATGAAAATTTTCGAAAATTTATATTTTTGGTATGCAGAAAGTTGCGAAGTATAAATGAGCATATAACTACAAAGTTGCAAGTCTCCCAGCATAGAATCCAAAATGCAATGCAGAATTTTGTGATTTTGAATTTTCGAATTTCAACCGTTTGTAACTTTTTTCGATGAAACTTTGGCTGATAACATGCAGTATAAAAAAGTTGCAGATTAAAAGGATCTAGAGTATAGAAAGGAAAGAAAATCGCCTAAAATGTAATTAGTTATGAAATTCCGAAATATAAAAAAAAAATTGTTGAAAATTTTCAAATTTCGAATAGTTACTTAATGGGAATGTCGAACTTCGAAAATCGAAAAATGCCAAAAGTTGTGTATTTTGAAATCCGGTATACACACCGAATTTCATTAAAATCTACTCGAAACTGCTCGAGCTATAACGAGAAATATGTTCGAAATTGGGCATTTTCGAACGCGATTTGCCAGTCTCAGAGGGCAAATCGAAAAAAATTATAAAATTGAAAAAAATTTCTACATCCTTAATCTATATGAAAATAAAAAAAAAATCTTCAAAAAGTATGCACAAAAATTCAGGAAATCGAGCCAACTTTGCCTCTCTAGATTTTCGAAAATGTTCGAACTTCGAAATTGAATTTAACTTTAACAACTAACCAGTCATGTTCCGAATCAAATGGTATATCCAATTTAGCTGTAGGTCAAATAGGTTCGGAGCACATAGAGTTCCCCCAAAACGCATTTCCGGATTTTATAGCAATTCGAAAATTAATTTTGCTCAAGTTATGAGAGGTATTTGCAGGCAAGTGTTTACTGTAACTATGGCAATACTTAAGGTGGACTAATCGTCTTAGACTTTTATAAAAGACAATTAATGAGGGATGTTTTCTATGAGAACCGGATCATCTGTTGGCGTGGTTACTTTTCGAGATTTATGACTTTGAAGACAAATGAATTTTCTGACGAAAAAAATGTTTTGGCAACAAATCGCCAATTTTCCATTATGTGTCAACGTTTTCCGAATCAAGTTACTCCGAATGAGATCCTGTAACGTTATGAGTAAAACACAAGAAAAAGGGCTGTCCTGTGAGCAACCTGAACTGAGATATGGTCAAAAATGTTACTTAAGGTTCAAAATTTCGAAAAAATCGAAAATCGCCTATAACTTCGAAAATAGTGCGAACTCGAAAAAATTTTATATAACATTTTCGATCGCAGATAGGCTATACTTTCGACACTTAAAATTTTTTACTATCTCGACGGGACACCCTGTATAAAGCATTGTATAATTCTCTTAAGAGAAAATCGGTTTTAAGAAAGCGCGGGACCATTTAATGACAGCAAAACCTGAAAGCTCCGCCCTTTCTCCTCTATTTACGTGAACGACACATTTGCCATTCTGTTTCGTTGCATGCAATCTGCGTTTTCACAATTTTTATCTTTATTCATAAAAGTTTTAAATAGAATTTGATCTTTTTTTAATAACTTTCTATCAACTTACAGACCCCTGACTGAGAGAGTTTTTGTCTGAGACCCTGAGTGCCTGAACGCCTGAGAGTGCCGTTCGTGACGAAATAGTTTTGGCAGTAAACATGGATGGATTTACATGGGCTTTATTGATTTATACTGAGCGAAAATGAAGCTTTACGATTGGGTAAAATTTTCTTACGTGTCGGCGGTTTTAGGGTGGGGGTGGTAACTAGCACCCTTGGGGCTGTCAAATTTGGGCCGTGTGTGGTATGATACAAGAGTCAATTTTCGAGAGTCGACTTTCGAGAGTCGATTTCCAAGAGTCGGTCTCAAGATTCCAATTTAGAGAGTCGAGTTTCGAGAGTCGAGTTTCGAAAGTCGAATTTCAAAGTCGAGTTTCGAGAGTAGAGTTTTGAGAGTCGATTTACGACTATCGAGTTTCAACAGTCGATTTTCGAAAGTGGGGTTTCGAGAGTATAACTCAAAGGTAGAAAATAAAATATATTAAAAAAACTTTTAAAATAAATAACTTTTGTAAATAAAATACACTAAAAAGTAAAAAATCATTTTTTGCTTTCTCAGTGATATAAACAAGAAAAGTTTGATGTAAAATAAGAAGTGCTACAACGCAGATTAAATTTTAAAAGTTTGCGGTTAGACAATTGTGATTATATGTACTTATGGATGCCCAATGTTTAAGATTTAATCTGAGTTGTAGCATTTTTTATTTTGCATTAAACTTTTCTTGTTTATATCACTGAGAAAGAAAAAAAATAACTTTTTACTTTTCCGTGAATTTCATTTACAAAAGTTATTTATTTTAAAAGTTTTTTTTAATATATTTTATTTTATTTTCTTCTTCTTTCTTCCTGTTCTTACCGTGTAGATTTTAAATGTAAAACAATGTGTGCTAATTTGTCGTTAAGTTAAGTTTATTTGTAGGCAGATATATGAATGGTATTGCCGCTTTGGCTAAATATTTTAAGGACATGACCACTTTATGAAATAATTATGGAAGAGCATTGGATATAACCTAAAAACAAACCTTAATTTAAAATTAATACTTGCATGGAATTCTGTATTATTTTGTCATATTTCAGAAACTTAACTACCTCAGACCCCTAAATTTTGTATAGGAACATCAGGTAGCGGTTTTCCCGATGTTGTGTATTTTTGAAATTATATTTACTATTTCTGTGAAAACGCCGTGTACAAAATTTTAGCTATCTGGGTTGACCAGTTCTCAGCCAGTATTCAAATATACTGTCAAAAACAAAGTTTTTGTGTAGCAACCATACGAAGTAGTCCCATTTCGAACTAAAATCTAAATCTGTATTTTTTTCATTTAATTAAAGCCGTGTAAGATCTCAGCTATCTACGTGAAAGTGTGACGAGCAAATCCTCAAACGTTGGACGTTTCCTTTCATGTTTAATTTTACTTCTTGGCTGTGGCGATAGTTGTAAAAGACCCATCCGAACTATAAGACAAATATAAGATACTGATGTAAAAAACAAAACACCTCCAATTTTGTACATACATTGTATGTTTGTAATTTTAACGAGATATTACATGAAAATACACAATATATGTAAGTACGGCATTGCGTAAAATTTTTCCTGTTGATATTATTATTAATATAATTGATTCTTGTAATTTTATTGTTAGTGCTTGGTAAAAAGTTCCTCGACATCAGCATAATATTCAACTGCTCCCACAGATACAAGTGGGTATCCTTCAAAAGCGTCCACATGTACCTTATATTTTCCGAATGATAACAAAAAATCTATTATTCCTGGGGTATATGAGGCATTTCTGATAAATATGTGTCCCTAAAAAATATTTTAAAATATTGCAAATAGGGATGTTTACTTGTGCACAGCTGTACATTCATACATATGTTTATGTACTTACCGAGAATGGGCAACGGTTAAACATATTTGTAAAGTTTTGTGACGCTCGTATTAAAATATTTGTTAGAGGGTGAAACTTTTTCTTTGAAAAATAGTCACACGCATTTATGGTCAAACCTTGTAAAAATCGATATCCACTGTAGAACTTATACAGTTGTGCTGTTAACTATTTAGGAGGATATATATATATGTAGTACACTTAAGTGCAGACTGATTGCACATAAAACTACTTCACTTACAGTTAAATTTGTTATAGGCTTAACAATATCAGCATCCAAGTTCAGAAGGAATTTGTCGCGTGCAATAGCCTTAATCGCGCACGTAGTATTTGTGATGAACTCTTCGACGAAATTGCATTTTATATTGCGGAGTTTAAGAGAGGTGTATAACTGAAAAAAAAAACAACAATTTCTTAGAAATTTTCTACAAACCATTAACAAAAATCAAATAACCGCATTTTCGGTGGGCGTAATAAATACAGCTATGTAAAGAAAGACTGAAGTACTGAACCACTTCATTGTGGTATTCAACTACAACTGATATTATTGTTTCAGTACCTATATAATTTAGAAGAGTGCATGGTTTATTTGTATATGATCCCTTTTTAATACGATGATTTATCTAACTAATTACTTGATGATTAAAAATCAATTTTCATTCATTTTATTACGCTAGTTTTATTATAATTAAGTCATATCCCAAACTTCTCTGATGATTTGAAAGTGGATGAACATATTTGCCAGCTATGACTGTAAACATATAAACCCAATTGTAAAATTTATTAATAGAAGTATTCCGCAGTTCATGTAAATTTATGCAGGAAGAAGTAATCTAGTAGACAACTGCTTATAAAAATAATCAAGTAATGTAGAATGTATATTTTTATTGACGATATTTGTAACGGTGCCATCTCCTTAAATAGCCTCGGAGTGGATCAGGAAAAATGTTAGAAGTTTACGGATAGATTTAAAATCATTCAGGTAATTAAGTTGGATTTTTTTTTTAAGGATGTGAAATGTTCTGAATTGTGTTTTACAGTGCATGTTAGGTAAAGGTTTTTTAGCCTAATGGCTTTGTGGTGATATAAGATACGTAGGACGAATAATACAGAAATTTCAAGCTTAGGCTTGCTTTATTGAAGTTCTGGTACAGATGAAAATCCAAAGCGTATAACGTGCACTAAAAATTTATTAATATTATAATTAGTAAGAGTTCAAGAAATTTTTCAGAACGTTTCGTAAGGTAGATGTCTGAGTAGATCTCCATCGAAGTTCCTCGTTCATCCTTAGATCCAGGACTAAACAAATGGATTCCTGAAGTAACAAAGACAAACAATGAATTACATATTAAATTACTACATTAAAAAGCAAACAACGCATAGTGCCCCACATGAATGTTACCAAACCTAAAAAATCACAGATTGTACAACAACAACACTGCTGGCAAGTTCAATTAGTAATATTGCGTTAAATTCTAATCACCAACACTTGGAAAAATAACCAATTCACTCAATGCTAATATTATGATAAAGTTTTTACTGAAAACTAATATTACCATCACGTTTTTCAGGTGAAAATCGCATAATTGTCACCCTTTGACAGGTATCGCGAACTGAATTAAAATGCAAGAAAACTTACCTTTGGAACAGAATGAATGTAGCTACCACGCAGGCAAATATCACGCAAAAGTAAGTTATAAGGCAATGTCACTAAGCGATCGCAATGAAAGTAGGCATCGTAGCCATGATGCAGAAGTTGGACGATTTTCAAGTTTACCGCAATTACCCTACGTTGACATTTGACAGCTGTTTAATATTTTGTTTGTTTTAAAATTTTGCATGCTGACGATAATGAGTTTCAAAGACAATTTAGTTATGGTGGAAAAAAATACTTTGTGGTCTCCATTTATTATTAATACAATTAACAAAACTCATTGAAATTTCATCTTGACGCAATCACCAATGGCCATTGTGTTCACCATAGTGCTGGCTACGATTTTGACACTTCATCACCGCGTTTGTGAGTGGTGACTGCGATGCATTCTGTTTTAAGCATGACGTACTTTTAAGGAATTGTTAAACAATTTTTAAGATATATGCGTACCTTAAATAGCCTTAATTGCACAAAACAAACAAAGGTAAATATCACACCGGTTACAAGTTAGGATTTTTCAAAATAAATCCCACCACTTATCATTTATTTGTAACTAAATAACCACTAAAACCACGAAAAAACTTTCTCGAAAACCGTAGAACTGTCAATTTCATATACTGCAAACATATAAAATTAGGCAGTTTTTTTTAAGCAAGAAAGGAATACAATGGCTGCGTTTAAAAATCTATTTGTCAAAATTTGTTTGCTACCGTCCAAGCAAGTTATGTGCAAGCTTACATGCAATTAGCAAGTGGATGACATTTTATGAAATTGCATGTGTTGACAATTTTGTTGAATTTACAGAAAATAATTAATATTAATTGAAATTCATGTTTAGAATATTATCCACAGAGTAGTAGCATAGATGGTGCAAGATCCAGATGTCGCCTACTGTACGAAAAAAGTATACAAAATTTATATGGCTGGGGGTGGTCCTTTCCGGAATGGACCACAACATTTGAAATGATGTTTTTGTCGAGTTATTCATATTTTTTCGTATCTGAAGTGTTGTGGAAGTCCATCGAATGTATACAAAACTGTTATAATAAAAATATTCGCTTTCGGAAAGATGTAAAACATGTTATGGTCCATTCCGGAATGCACTACCCATTTCACAACCTGTAAACTCTGCTCAAGTATGCCATGCGATATCCAGTTCTTGCGCCATCTATATTCATATACTTACACTAAATTATTTACCTCAGGAAATTTAATCAGAAATTCTAACACGAATTGCTCAAAACTTAAATTCTATTGTTGGGAAATTCAAATCTCATTCTCAAATGTAGTTCTTTGGATATATAGTTAATAAAATGATACATGACAATTCAGAGTGCTCGGAAAAGTTTAATTTGATAACCGACTTCAGTAAAGTGAAACTTGCCCAAGAAGATTTCGAACAAATTACAAGAGATAGCGTCTAACCAGTTTCGTAGGCCGTACACAAATTTATTCGCCCACCTGCCTGCTCCTCACACAGATTTTTGTCAAATTTGAAATTGAAACAAAATGTTTAAAACGAATTAATTCAAAATTGTAAGTTTCAAATTCAAATTCCATACAATTTCTCATTTTTATAATCTTATATATTTTTTCATTTGTCATAATCACACGTACAGATACATGTGTTAACAAGGTAGGAACTTACCATCTGCTGGCCAACCCGCCGTCGCGCCCCTCACGGAATTCCATTTGGTACTTGCCGTCACAACACTTTTTTTAAACTTTGGTACCTGTTAGGTACGTACCATTTGATGTATCACATGCAACTGCCTACTTCGGATTCCGGAAAAGAGTTACTTATTAGCTACTGTATTCCGCCACTATGGCGGGCTGCCATTGGGAACAGTATTTTATTAGTAATATGCAACCTATGGAGCTTTGTGTTTACTGATGTTTACACATTTAAAAAATTGGTAGTGCGCTCAGTTTCTCTAGTCATTATACGTTTTAGACTTACAGCAGTATTGGAATTTCAATAAAGCTAGCCTAATAGAGATTTTTTTTTATTATTCGATCTTCGTATCTGATATCTAGCAACCCGGTTAAAAACCTTGACCTAACATGCACAGTAAAACTCAAATCAGAACATTTCACATCCTTTTCAAAAAAATAAAAACTTGATTGGCTGAATGATTTTAAATCTTTACGAAAACTTCTAACAAATTTTCTGATCCACCAGTGAAAGATATAGCAACGTTACCAATATTGTCAAAAATGTGTACACCCCTCCGGGAAACGGAAGCATTTCGGATGACTTGCGAAGACATTCTGCGAAAGGTATGAAAGCAATACACTATAATACCCAGTACATTTCTTTTAATGAATTGATGTCCTACCGCGGAAAGGTACATAAGATGGTAATATATTAACTTGCACATCTTACTTCTGCATGATCTGCAAGGTGAAAGGAAGCCTTCGTTTTTAATTTTTTGGAAGGTGAAAAAAGGCACTACTTTTAAATCCTTTGGAAGGTGCAAAGAGTAATCCTTGTAACTTCAGTGGAAGTATTCATTCTGCCATTTTAGAAGCATGTATTTTCCGGAAGGTTGGAAAGAACCATTCAATTTATACTCTCAGGAAGATGGAGGATAACAGTGTTCCTGTTCCTGTTCACTGAAAGGTGAAGGGAAGAACTTTTCCTGGTTTCTTAAAAATTGCAGAAAATAGACACGTCTTCACTTATTCGAGTCTGGTACTTAAACGAAAAAATGTTCGTTGAAAAACAATGAAATAATATGACTCGTTTGTCGACCTCCACGTACTCCCTCGAACTAGCCTCTGCAAATATAGCTGCACAAATTTCTACCTCTTTTCGATAACAACACGAATAAAGATAGCTTTATTACCTTTGCCTTTTCTAAATATTTCCTGAAAGGTACATAGTATCCTCAAAAATACGATGCATCAAAACATTACGCTTGCCTTCCTAAACCAGGTCAACGTAAGGTATGTTCATGTACTTCATTACCAATGCATTCCAGGTATTCCAGGTAATGTTGACAGCAAGCCTTTCCATTTTTCCCGATGGGACTCTACTAAGTATATATGATTGCGAGCCCACTTCTCCCAACACAGTCCTGATATTTACACAACCTGCGGAATACTTCTTTTAATAAATTTCAGAAATATTTTTATTTCCTTACAGCTGTAGCGTAGTGATAGCATAGCGTAATAATCATATATCAAAAGTGTTCCTTTGACTATTAATTACTACGCTACACCTTTTCCCACGGTGAACGAAAGAAGGTGTAGCATAGTGTAGTAGAAATTTTTATAATTTTCCAATCTGGCAAACTGTCTCCTAACCTTACAAAGATTGTTCTTAGCGAATCCATTCCTTTATACTTAAAGGTTTTAAATACAGTGTAAATTCCTTGCGTGTTACCTAAATCATAGAAATAAAAATGTTTGTGAAATTTATTAAAGAAAGAATGAACACTGAACTAACAGCTGCACTGATTTGAGATACAGTACCAGTCTATACTAAAGACCAACCACATTGCAATCTCATAATAATTATGCATAACTGAGTAAAGCTCTTCAAACCCATTAAACATGTCCACAAACTGAGCTTACCAATAGTGGATTTGGGCTGAGCACTGCAGTTACTGCTTTATAAACTCCATCCACTATTCTGAAGACTAATCGACTTATCGACTTATGTGGCAGAGATAAGGCCAGGAAACAAGCACACGGACTAGACATGGCGCTAACAGACACCGTCTAGTAGTAAACTACATTTCTATATGGAAGCCTGGAATATCACTGTATATGTACCTGGAAGAATACCGCTTCCGTATGTATGTATATATGGTACCCATCAGAAGCAGGTGACTTATAATTTCTTAGTGATAAGGACTTGATGTTTTCTTTGGTTTCCGAATTTTGTTCCATTATCGTAGATGTAATTATTCACGTGAGCAATTGTGGCTGCTGTGTATCGCTTACCTTTTGGGGTCTCATAAAAGTAAAAAAACTAGATGACAATGTGGGAAAGACGAAAACATAAAAATCTCTTTTACTAAAATTTGCTGAAGGGAAATCTAGTTGATATTATGGTATTAACTAGAAGGCAGTCTTCTGAATTGCTTCCAACACCTTGTATTAAACTCACAGCACAGGTTAAGGTCAATATCTTCCTAATCCTTCGGCTATTGATAATAAAGTACGATTCCCTGAATCGTCCCATGTTGGGCGTGAAGAGAACAGAGCCAGTACATTCGGCTAGTACTAGACAAAACAATAAAATAAAAACTTCGATGATTTATGGTTGACTTCCTATTAGTACCATTTTATCGTGAAGAAAAGCAGCCAATAGAGATGTAATGTTCCAACGACCTTAACAAAGAAGATCATGCAGGTGTTTTTGATCCCATTTGGAAGGAATTTTTGAGGAGTGGTATAGGTGAGAGGCCATTTGTCGCATTATGACTAAATACGATGAACGGACAATTTTTCCACCAAAAGAGGTAGTTGTAAAAAAGTTGAAATAAACCCAATCCATAAGCCTATTCAAAATAATATTGATAAGGCACTGATCAAGATACTTCTCTTTTAAACTTCTTGGCTTTAAAAAGTATAGAGTGACTGATTAATTCATTGTACAGTTCCGCTGGGCTCGGTGCATCATTATCACTTAATTTTTTGATTGCAAGCAAAATAAGATAGACTTTATCAGTAACTTTAAAGTAATACTTTTCACTTTGGCAAAACCATTTATTTGCGTTTATTTACATAGCTTAGTAACAATCATCAGGAAAATATAATAAAGGCTCGAACCAGGGCAGTAGCTAGAACCAAATTGAAGGTAGAGCATCAGAAATTTGAAGTAGGTATGTACAGCGAAAATGTTCGATGAACTTGGGATAGATCTGTTCAGGTATAGGGGAAAAGGTAAGCTTCTAGAACCCTCATTTTATTACATTTTTGTATACGAGAACTAAAACAGGCATTTCAAATAAAAAGAAATAAATGGACCAAACAAGCAACGACATGGTAAAAATACTCAATAAAATTGCAGTCTTCGATTTACCATATGGTCGAATTATCGTAGCACTACGTCACTATCTTTTTTGTTTGTTCTTTTCCATTCAAATCCAAGAAACACCAAACACGCCATTATCTCGTGAACCCTTGACATTTTTTGAGGCTTATTGATTGCAATTAGTATTGAAAAGGTAGACTCGCATGAAGCAGTACTACATCTGATTGTTGCGACTGATGCAAATTGTTCATTCTTTGTCGGTATAGAACTTCTAATATATTTTCGCTCTGATCTCCTTGACCACTCAACTCATTCAAGTAACTTTTGACAATAGTAGCCTCTTCTTTCGAAGGTATTTTAATATCTGAAAAATAACTGCAAATACGGATTTATATTTTTCTCATCAATTTCGTCACAATAATTATATATTTAAATGTTGAACAGACTTAAACTTCGTCTAACTTATCAAGACACAAAATTGAATTTAGCAGACCCTCATTGTCTGTAAATCTTCTGTTCATCTCAGTTGTTATTATGTCTACAGTTTCATAATATTCCGCTTTAAATGGCGGAGTTTAAAATATGCCTGAAGTGTTTTGACGAGTAGGTGATGGACCGTACAGCACTAATCCTCCAGATGTCTTGCCTTTACTTGTCTCTTCTGTTCTGGAAACTATTTTGAGATTCTTTTCTACAATAGGGTATCCTCAGTTTCATCCAAAATAGTCTCATACATCTCTTCTGACATAAATTTCTTCCTGGACACATTTTACTATTGATATGGCATCCTTCAATCCCGTGCTTCGACTGTTAATAAGGCGTGTAAAGACGCATCAGCCGGTTGCAGAACAGATAATTTTTTTTTTCGCTACTACCTTTGCCAGTCGAATTTCGATGTTTAACATAACGCCTTTGATGTCAATACATTTTGCAATATCATCACAATTGAATTTTCCATTTTTATACCCTACATGAAATCTAAAGGATATATTAAGTCTGTCATTCCGTTTGTAACACCTCAAAATAATGATGGTAGAGCATTGCCATACAAAAATTTCCTTTTCCACTATATATTTGGACACTGCATGAGAACGCGTCGACGTAGAGAGCTGAAATTTGGCACATAGTGTTTCCATTATACTAGCAAAAAAAAATTCAAAAACGGACTAAATTGGGTAACTCCTTCTTGGTGTTGCCATATAAAAATTTTGGCTTTTTACGGATAGTGTGAAAATGATCAGTCATAAACATTTCTATTGTACTAAAAACTTCTTCAGAATATAAAATCCTATAAAATTGGATATTATCATATTTTCTGTCCGACGAACCGTTCCAGAAATATATGCGAAAAACAACTGCAAAAATCAAAATTGCTCAAACGGGTGCCCATATGAAATTTCATACGGATATACATCTAGGGTATCATATGAATTTGTGTTAGACCAATTCTAGATTTTTTGCTCGTTACTTTTTGATTTTGTCTGGAGTCTTCAAAATCAGAGAATAAGTTTCATTTACGACTCTTGTAAAAGCCAAATTTCCTGACCAAAGCAATTTAAGTTTTCTACCAATCATCATACCTTCATATATGGCAAGATGAGGTGGCAGGCAAGCAATACAAACATGGCCGAGCAGTGGCTGACTGGTCAGTGCTACCAACCATACAGACTCGTCGCAATGACTTTTATACCGTCGCCGCAGAATACGGAATAAGTTGCCCCTATATGTGCTCCCCTAACTACGGCTCGGGCTCGAATTATAAAGTTGCCATGTTTGTCTGTCATCCTTCCATCCGTATCCATGGTAATACATCACTTCCCTCGATTGCACTATCCAAAATACGATAGTGAAAGGTACTGCACGACATGTCATTCTCAGCCGACTCAGTGAACACAGAAGATAGTAAAACGAAGTGTTCATCTGTCATTTTTTGAGCGCAGTGAACACACGATAGAATTTGGTAGTGACAAATAGCCACTTTTTGCACGCTTTTTTCTGTCTGTGAAGGCACCCATTAAAACAAAATTAGCGTACTAAAATGATTGAAAATGGATTTTAAATGTTCAAATAATTAGTGCGTTAAATCA
>CAWVNZ010001537.1:0-122113 GCA_963930735.1 Dioctria linearis | reverse complement strand
TTAAAAGCCGAAATAATTAGTTTAGACCACATACAATTTATATGATGACCGTACATCCTGTACCTTTTAACATACAGGGTGTTTTGTGAAAAACTAGATTTTATCTTAATCATCCTGTAATTCGAAAACGGTACATATGGACCCCCGCTGCCGTGCAAGTTTTTGTTTGTCTCGGTGAGTGCTACGACGTTGTATGGCATACCTCATTTCGGTTCGGCTTTCTTACGTAATTATATATTATGTGTATTTAGTATTTAAATGTTTCAGAAAATACTACTCTTGAATTCGAGCTTACATATGTCTGTTTGACATACTGATGGACATGTTGATGAAAGCGAGTGCTTACAATTACGCATCCTTGGGAAAAGCGAGGAGTGTGGTTTGCGCTAGTTGCTACTTGGCAAATTCGAAGGCTTCTACGGTTTCCTTTGTCCAATCGATCCTTTTCAAATCCTCCTTCTTGGAACCTGTTAGGTAACTGTTTAAGGCTGCATGGTGTTTGGCGCCAACGGTAGAAACCGACGATAAAAGTTCGTCATTCCGAGGAAGCGCCGTAATTCCCTGACATTCGTAGGCAGCTTCAAGTTTGAAATAATTTCGACACGTTCTGGTGATGGTTTAATACCTTGAGCGGCAACTAAATGACCTAAAAATCTTACTTCCTTTTTCAAAAATGTGCATTTTTCGACAGTGATTATTAAACCGAATCCCTTTAAACGTTTAAATACTAATTCCAGATGCTTGAGATGTTCCACTTTGGATTTGGAAGCTACTAAGGTATCATCTAAGTAGATGAAACAAAAAGAAATTCGCGTAGAATGCCGTGACAGAACCTTTGGAAGGTTTTTGCCGCATTACAGAGGCTAAACGTCATTCGAGTGAACTCAAAGAGACCAAAGGGTGTGCATATAGCTGTTTTCGGAATTTCTTTGGGTGCAACAGGAATTTGGTGATATGCCTTTTTTAAATCCAACGTTGAAAAGAAGCTGCAATTTTGTAGACGATATGTGAAATCGTGTATTAGTGGAATCGGGTAGCGATCTGGTATGGTACGTGAACTTAAGCATCTATAATCACCGCATGAACTCCATTCGTCATTTTTCTTCTTTGCTAAGTGTAACGGAGAAAACCAGCTACTGTCTGAGGGTCTACAAATTCCCTGTGCCAAAAGGAAATCGAATTATTTCCGAGCCACTTCTAACTTCTCTGGTGCAAGGCGTCACACCTTTGAGACGACTGGTGGACCTTTGGTAAGTATGTGGTGTGTAGTTGTATGTTTTACTGGAGTAGTAAGATTTGTCTCTAAAGTGATAGCCTGGTATTTGTGCAATAAATCCCGAATTTCGGGATTGATTGACTGATCAAAAAGTAACGAAAGGGAACAAAAGTTTCTTGAAACTTTTTCGCCACGAGAACTCAAGGAAGTGATAACTTTCCGTTTAATGTTCACTAACAACCCGTAGTGTCTCCCAATGACAGTTCAGTTAACAACTGTTTAATTTTGTGCTCCTCGCTACTTGATAAACGAGAAGTCAATACTTCCTTCAACCTAGCATATTCCTCCCATTCAAAGGTATAATATACCATATCGCTGACCAACCTTACGACGCTTTCGTCAAGAGCACTGATGGCATGGTAAAACATAGTTTTTTGTTGGTTTATCCTGGCGAGAGTAAACTGCGCTTCCAATTGAACCAACCAGAACTCCGGCGAATATTTCCAAAAAGGAATGTTTTAATTGCGATAGAATTAATGTCTACTGTCTGAGGTTGTGTTGGGTCTGAAGTCTGTTCGTCAATCGAACCCTGTGTGAGGCTTGATATGGTATTTATATAGACTGCTTGGAATGCCCCTGGCA
Source organism: Dioctria linearis (assembly GCA_963930735.1). NCBI lineage: Eukaryota > Metazoa > Arthropoda > Insecta > Diptera > Asilidae > Dioctria > Dioctria linearis. The sequence goes on along the minus strand of CAWVNZ010001537.1, from coordinate 120,255 downwards.
AGTTTTCGAGGGAAACCAAACGCTCCTCCATATTGTAAAATCTCGAATTGACTGAACCAAACTTAACAAAACGAGCTGAGCGAAGAGGACCAGGTGATTTGCAAAATGTTTACAGATTACAACTATATGTACGTATATATAAATATAAGATAAACAACAAAATCAAATAAAAATAAACAACAATAACTAAATAAATATTCGAGTGTGGTAGAACAAAACTTTGTTAACGTAACACAAACAGAATAACTTTTGTTTTAACCATTTATTTTTTAATTTTTATCGATAGCTCTGATCTTGCAATCTGTTATCAATGCCGAATTCGGTGGTTGAAGGTGGTATCGTCGTCCCAATTATGCCCTGTCGTTGACGTTGTTGTTAACAGGAAATGTGACACCAAATGGCTGCTTCTACGCCAACTGTGGTTGCTGTTGTTGAGATTGTAGAACTGCTGAACTCGTATAATGTATCCCTCGAACTTCCTTGGGATTCCAACTGCGGACCCAAAAATTGAAAGCGGTCCCAGAGGCTTCAGATGTGGTTGATGGAAATTTGTAAAATCTGGTCAAGGCTGAGTTTGATACGTTATAGTTCCAGTTGATTCAGAATTAAATATATATCTTGCCCAAGTATAGTCACTTTTCGCCCTCGTGCATATGTAAACTGTGTTTATAAAATCTATGCAAACCGGGTTGAAGAATTGTTCCTGGAAGAATTAACCCTTTTCTCAATGAGTTTGTCGTAAATTATGTTCTGGAAGTGCAAGAGTCAATCCTGTTCTTCTATTTGGTAAGGATAGCTTGTTGGTGCTCGTGCTCCAGGATGTATTTCCTCTTTTCGGGGTCACCAGTGTGGGGATGGTGTTGCTGTCCCACTTAATTTCCTGTTGAAGAACTTAGCTCTCTGGTCCCAAATAAAACACCTATTAAAATGAATAATAAGGAATAACTTCATTAACAGTAAATTAAATTATTTTGGTCTCTCAAGACTCCAACAGGACTTGTTGTCTTTTGTAATTAAACTTTTACTATAATCAAAGATGGTTTAATTATTTTCTACATGCAAGTTGATTTTTACTTTTTACTAGGCCGATTAAAAAACCCAGTCTATTTCTTTTTTACAATACTTTTTTGTTTTTTTTATTCTCAATATTTCTAGGCCTACTGCCTAACCACATTTTACAAATCACCAAGTGCTTCGTCAATTTTCGGAGTCGAACTTTACAAATTCCCTGCGGACCTGCCAGGTACATAGTGTTTTGTATTTGCCGCCACAGAAGCACTAAAGCTCCTAAATACGGGGAAAGTATTTACAGCGAGAACGAGAAATGGGTGCCTCTACATCAAGAGAAACAAAGAAGATAATGAGATGAAAATGGCTAATCTGGAGCAATTACAAAATTTAGCGCCAAATTCTATTCGCTGACACTGAATTGAGTGCTGATATTACCTATTCTATGGAGCTGGAGCTGATATATTATAATGTTTACCTTTATGACAACTCTTTTATGAATTTTATTTATATTTTGGTTTTCTTTTTCTTGATTTTATTTTTTATTTTCGGTTTTCTTCTGATAAATTAATGCTAAAATTTGCAGTTACTGTCGCACAATATTTGTTTTTAAGTTTCATTGAATTTTTCTTTTTCTTTTTACTAGTAATTTTCCTGCCCTTCGAATTGATTTTTCTTTCATAATTTGTCAATTTGTGGCTCTAATTATAATGCAAATTCTCGTTAACATTTATTTTATTGTGACTTTTGGCAGCTACATAAACTTTCTTCATTTCACTTTTTGCTTTCTTTATACAGAGCTCGACACTGCTTATTTTACTATTTTTCTTGTCTGTATCAATGATGGAGGTATATTCCCTTATGAGTTCGGTTAATGGTCTGTGTGAGTTGGACAGGGTAAGATCTGTATTTAATATACTATGTGGATTCTCTCCTGAATTTTACGTGTGTACGGAATAAAATGGATGGATTTTGTCAGATTTTTAACAATTCTAATATTCATGCTATCCTTGTTAGCGAGTCATGGCTGCAGCATCATGTACCTTCGACTTTCGTTGCGATACCTGATTTTAATCTATTCCGAAATAATCGGTTAAGTCACAGAGGAGGTGGAGTTGCGATCTATTTGAGGGACAATTTAAAGGCTAAAATCGTAGATTCTTCATCGACTGGGGAAATAAAATTTTTATGCTTGGAGGTGGTAGTTGGTTCCGGGAAATGCCTATTATGTGCTGTGTATCGCCCTCCTGGTGTCTGTAGTGAGCAGTCTGTTGCACCGTTTACCAATGCAATGTCACACTTAGTACACCGATACAATGATGTTATTATTGGTGGTGATCTCAACGTTAACAACCTGATGGATAATGTGATGACTGATAGGTTCTTGTCTGATACGGTGGCGCTCTACTTGGATGTAATACATTCTTTGCCTACTTTTTTCAATTGTGCCAACCCTTCACTTCTTGATCTTGTCATGGTTACTAATACGATAATATCCGATTTCACAACCAGCTGAGCCCACCAAGTACGCTTTATAATGATATACCCTTTATGACTTATAATCTGTCCCCGGAGGGTGGGAATCTTAACAAGAATTTCTGCTATCGTGACTTCAATCATCTTGATAATCTTAACCTGATAGATGATTGCATGTCACTAGATTGATGACATTTTCCTTCTTCCATCGGCGGAGCGGCAACCATGTAAATTTAATGAGTTGATCGCTTATTTATATAATAAACATGCAACAATGCCATCCATGGTTTTCTGATGTAATACACTCTCTCATTGTAGAAAAGGAGATCATATATAAACAGTGGAAACGTCTACATATTTATTATACCCGCACACTCTATAAACAAGCTCGTAACAAGGTCATTTCTGCAATTAGGAGAGCTAATTGTGAGTATATTCCTTCTAAATTTGATCCCAGCTTACCTTCCAAAACCCTGTGGGGAAACCTGAAGCGAGCTTCCATTTATTCTGATATCAACCCTGAATGTCCCTTCGATTCTGAGGAGCTTAACCGGCATTTTACTTCAGGTCCAGCTACAAATTTATTTATCAAACAACAACCTAATATGTCCTTTCTTGCTTTACGCGAACAAAGTAGAAATTGCTTCTCTTTCCGGTGTGTGGAGAATGATGAGCTTTTTAAATCGATATACTCCATCAAGTCCCTTGCTACTGATTTTGATGAAATAATCCTCGTGTTTTCAAGATATTACTGCCTTACATTTTTCCTTATATTCGGCAAATTATGAACACTGGGCGAGTTTAGGCGGAGACCAATCCCGTTTGGAAGAATTGGTAGCGGTTGGTCAGAACCATGTAAAAATACCAACCATTCCGGTATGGTTTGTAATTATGCGGAGGAAAAATCGGTAATTTTGACCTGTTTGGTCTCCGCCTAAACACGCCCACTTGTCTCATTACATCTCACTTCCCAGAAGTATGGAAAATAGCTAATGTTACTCCTGTCGCTAAAAAAATATCTCCTACAGAGCTGTCACACTACCGTCTCATCAGTATCCTCAGTTTTCTTGGCAAAGTCTTGAAAAAGCTTATGCGAGCTCAGATTGAAAATTACGTATCATATAACGATCTCCTGGCGAAATATCAGTCTGGTTTTCGGGCACGACACAGTTGTGGATCTGCATTACTCAAAGTACGGACTTGCGATCGGCTCTAGATGTGGGAGCTCTTGGTGTGCTGGTTTTGCTGGACTTCTCTAGGGCATTTGATTGTGTTGTGCATTAGAAATTGCTGCGTAAGTTGTATGCAAACTTTTATTTCTCCTCTTCTGCTGTTAAGATGATAGCAAGTTTTCTCTCAGATAGGTCTCAACAGGTGATCATAAATGGAGTTCCGTCTTCTCAAGTGCATCTAGCATGTGGTGTTCCCCAAGGATCAATCTTAGGACCTCTCCTCTTTAGTCTCTACATTAATGATTTATGTGATGTGATACATGATGTCCAGCTGCACCTGTCTCCTGATGACGTGCAGCTGTACTTATCTAGACCTCGTGGACTGATTGAGGACTGTATCTGCAGAATAAATGATGATGTTTCAGAAATTTTTAGGTGGTCAATTGATAATCAACTGCTTCTTAACCCCAATAAATCACAATACATAGCCCTCTCCCATTCTGACCTTAATATTGAGGATCTTCCCCCAATTATGCTTAATAAAGTGGAACTACTTTATGTAAACTGTATAACCAATTTTTGAGTGAAAATTAATAATCGTTTGAGGTGCCGTATCTAGTGAAATTAAATTTCTGCAATCTCTGAGAGGACACAAACTTCTGATTGCACGCTTCAATTCATCCATCCTAGAAGGATCTTACTTTGTCCAGGTTGCACGACTTTTGAACTCCCTAACTCCTCATGCGCAGAGTGCTGCTTGTGTCGGTGAATTTAAGAAACTTATAATATAATTTTATTTTATAATTTACAAATTACTTTGCTGATTGTGTCGAACTCTTTTCTTTTTATTATTATTTGCCTACTATGTTTATTTAAAAAACAAATTTTTTTTCTTTTTTTATTTTTTATTTTTCTAATATATTGTAAGTATTTCAATTTATTTTGTAGTTTATTCAGTTAACCTAGCCGTACTTTAAAGTGTACCTATTATTATAAGATTTGCAATCTTGTGTACAAATTAGAAATAAACGATTGATTGATTGATTGATTGATTGATTGAATGGTTTCTACGAATTCCGTAAACAATGAATGGTGGAAACCCATTCCTTATATAATGAATAGTTTACGTACGAAAATAAACGAACTTCAAGAATACCATATCCACAGTCATTTCGGATGGATCTAATAGGTACAAGAAGACGGAATCTGCCTTCGCTATTCAAGAATAAGGGCCACGGTCTATAATAAGACTATTCCGGGTATGTTACCAAAGCAATCACTGAACAGAGTATTGAGCCTGATGCCTTGCAGATGATTTTTTAGTCCAAATTTCGCAGAATTACTGGCGTACAGTTCCCCATCCTCGGTAGATATTTTTTTTTTAATCATGCGCATCACAGCCCTCGTCCAGCTAGAAGATAAATCTGAATGTGTTTCAACCGCCGAATTGAAGACTTCCAACAAGTCAGGAATTAATAAATTCCTGAAACGTATGAAGAATTCTGGAGTTATAACTATGCAAAATGTGTCGCCTTAGAGCCTTTGTCGCAGCGATAATATCTCTTAACGTAATCATTGTATGAAGGAGTTCTTTACTCTCATCAGAGATAGTCGGAATATTCTTAAGAATATTGTCAAGAATTTTGTCGACGTCGATTCAGAATAGAAACTACTGTAATAATCTCAAATATATTCTGATATCTGTTGTCCTTTGAGGACTTGTCCAAATTTATCACTATCGATTTAACTTCACAAGAAGCAGCACGTCGTCTAGTTGCTTGGAAGAAGTACTCGCTTGGAGGTTCTCCTTTCCTTAGCCAGCGTGATTGGCTCCTTAGCACATAATAATAATAATAATAATAAAAGATTTCTGGAAAGTGATACACTTACTTCCAGTTACATTGAGCTATTCTGATGAACAACGAATGGATAAAACCAAAAGAACTAAATTAATAAAATTGGTAAAATCAGAGGAAGAAAAACTACTGGAAACATGTTTACCTAGTAATACGTCTCTTTAATATCGCACATCAAACAACTTTTTAAGAAACGGAGCGGAGAACACAGAGTGAGATTCTGGTTGAAACATGTGGAAGTTGAATTATTCATGAAATTTAAAGTCTCTTGTCATGTTGGTTGTACAAAACACAAAACATCAAAACACATACATAATACACAAACTGATTCTTTATATATAAATCTGTATGGCCATCAAGAATTCAGGGATCCATTAGTGCCCTAAAAAGTGAAAAGTAAAAGGATCACAATAAATTGTTGAAAACATCTTTTAGTCGCTAGAGCACAGGAAAATATTATATTAAATACGTGGTGACATACTTATCTCTTTATGCAAAATTTTTTGCTATTTATTTTCTGTTTTAGTCGATTATTGCACAGACAATACCACACTCACATACTATGTACCTACTTTAAAATTTATATAAGAAGGTGAAAAACTTATATTTCGCCGAATTACTGTGGGTTTCACTGTAAATTAAAAACGTGCCGCAAGTATTGCAGACGTGCTCCTTGATACTAAAATAAAGACTATCTCCAAAGATTTAAATACTCACTTGACAGCCTAACCATTGATAAGCACAATAATGATGCAAAATAAAAATGAAACTTAGAAAGGCGGGAAGGCACAGAACCTTGAATTGGTAGTCAGCGCGCTTAACAACTGAAGTACCGAGTCCGTCGAAGGAAAATAAAATAGTGGTGCAGTAAAAAAAATTAAGGATAAGTAGAGGCTTGATTAGTTTTAGTCACAGACTCTCTCAGACAGCCAAAACCTGTGGAGGCCTGAGTTTAGCAAGTTACTTTGCTGTTACGGGTGACTTCGAAGCTATTAACCTTATCGGAGAAAGGTAGTATAAAACTATTCATAAGTAGGGAAGGCACCTCTATCTACTATAAAAGGCTAAGCAAGTCGACTTCTTCGGATTAAGCACGAGCGGGTTAGATTCCTCCCAAGCGGATATTCAATTTACATGGCTATATTAATACTATTAATAGAGCTGCACACTATCTGCGTTTTAAGGGACTATCTGCGTTTTAAGAGTGTTTCCCACAAGGAGGGCAATAGAGCAGGAGGTGATAGTATAAATTGAATGGCAGGGGGGGGGGGGGGGCATATCAACCCTTTAGGAGTTACAGAGTGATTAAGAAAAAAAGCTAGTTTTTCACAAAACACACTGTATCTGAAAAACTACAAGGCGTACGGTCACTGTTAACACTGTTGTATGCAGAACTTGCTGGCTTTTCACCGGCTGCTCAACCAGGCAAATACGCCTCTCCTATCAAGAATTATGGTTTTCTAAACTAATAATTTGGGATTTTCTTACCTTTTTTTTTTATTTAACCTCTATTATTTTTGCAAAGAGGTCATTAACATAATTTTTTTTTATAAAAACCGCTAGTACTGAAGTCAAAGCAGTACTTCAGTTTGTGAAGCAAAATTTTAAGATCAAAGATGTCAACATTTTTCGGTAAATCGAGTAATACCAAGGTAACTAAGTTGATTTAGTTCAGAGTTATTCTTACTATCAGTGAACATTTGCAGTACTGCGGTTTCGCAGCTATGATGACGACAAAAGGCAGACTCCCTCGAATCAAGATGCTCAATGATTTCCCTATTCATCAAGATTTCCACTATTTGCAATAAAAGTCATAGCAAATCATTAGAGGATTGGGTATGGGCAACACGGTATCTGTTTTCCAGCTGTTGGGAAGAAAAAGTATATTATCTGGACCAATTCAATTCAATTCAATATGAAGAAATTTCATAAAGTTCTACTTTTTAAAAATTCAGCCATTTAACAAAAGTATGAAAATATTGTGTTATTGCATTATATATACAGCTGTCCTATATAAGTATAAAGTAATATTAAAATCCCATAAAAGCTTTACAATAACCTGCTCTACCCAAAGGTTTCTGCCGCTATATAACTCATAGGCTCAGTGGAAATGACAATGATACAACTTACCAATTTCCTGAAAGCATAACTTATTATTTTATTCTGTGGTGCGTGAACTATCTGAAAAATTATTTTATTCCTCACGAGTAATGGCGGAGTATATTCAATTTGCATGCTACATATGTCAGATTTTCCATTTCCGCTCACCCAAGCAAAAATGAATTAACATGGAAATGCAATACTTGGTAAGACTATACGATACTGAAATTGATTTCAAGGTACAGCGAATATTTTAAAAGAAAACTACTTTGAGCGAAGTAGGTTGCCTTGCTTGATGATAGTATAAAGAAATGAAAGGGAGTAAAGAGTGAAAAGTATGTACTTTTCATACGAAGTATTTATACTGGGAATCAATCTAAAATATTATTAGAAAGCATAACTTATATTTAATATATGCATGAAGAAATAAATTATCTTCAAAATGTTTATCAGAGAAATGTTTTTCAAGCATAATAATAGGAAAAGAAACTGAACAAATGTACTTACTTCAATAATAATATATATACATATATATATTTTCAGATTGGTTTTGCATGCTCGAAGATGCATATATGATAGCATAAGAAAACGGTGATTTAGCCAACTGATAAAAATTAGTTGAGTTTAGTTTAGATTTAAGTTTCATAATAGGCTAAATGGAGAGAGGAATCTCTTCGTAGGAGAGAAATTTAAATTTTTCGAAGGCCTTTAAAATAATAATTAAGAACAGAAATGGGACTCTGGCTTCTGTATATAAGTTTTTTTTTCTTCTATCTTTGGGTTAGATATCTTACCAACTTCGGACTTATGAAAGAGCACAGAAGGAAATTTTAGGTTTCTTTATCAAATATGAAAAATGGATGCCGATTTTCGAAAACGAAAAATTGAAATTATAACAGAAAATTTACCATATTACGTGTGGAAAATAATATCAGCCAAATGGTAACCATTTTCATTAACACAAAAATCTACATTTGTCATAGTTTTGGGGAGTGTTTTTTGCGAAATAAGAATAATTTCTTTGCGAATGTTGTCTTTTACCACTATGTTTGTGTTTATGAAGAAAATTTTCCTTAAGATATCTTAATAAGAAAAAATCAGATGATCGTAGTATTTGGAAATTATTCGATTTGGAAATTGTTACCTCAACAATTTGATTGTTGCACGTGTCGCGTATGGGCCGTTGAATGTTCTTGTTGAGACCATATAAAAATAAAACATTTTTGAGCATTGTCAGTCCTGTAATGATATATCCATCATATTGAGGGTGTTTCAAATAATGATGCCATCGTTGCAGGAGGTGATAAAACGGTGAGGTGAGAAACGAAAAAATTGTATGAACGGTTTTCGGAGAATTCGACTTAAATGGATATTCCACATTTAAAGTGCAGAGTGTTATACCCTGGACACACAGCACGAACTAATGAATCATTTGTACTAACTATTCATTAAAATGCCGTGTATCAAATAGTATATGTCATTATAGCTCAAAAATCAGATGATAATGAAGTACACTAATGAAGTGTTTTCCTCCTTCATTATAGCTACAATGAGGAAAAATGTGCTAGATTTGGCATATAATGTAAATCTGGAGCTCCGCTGTGCATCTGCCGATTTTAAAAATAAGAAGAAAAAATGCAAAGAAATGCAAATCACAAATTATATTATCAATATTTTTTTAATATAATGTTTTTCTCATTTGCAAATTGTTAAATTGAAAATAAAATAAATGAAAACAAAGTTTATCACGTTAGTTCGATCCATATTGCTTCTTTAATGTGATAAGTTCATAAAAACCAGTTTGACAGCAGAACTTAATTAAAGAAATGGCTGTGAGTCCGCAGTTTGTAATGAATCATTATAGACTAATGAGTCGTTAGTTATTTCTTCATTAAGAGTGCTGTGTGTCTAGGGCATTAAAACGACGCAACGTTGGATAGAGATCTAACAGGCATTTTAAAACAGACAAATAAGTCTTGATTTGAGGTAGTTTTGAAGATTTTACGTAAAATAGTTGTCGAGATATAAAACCTTAAATTATTACTTTTTCCACGAAATATCACATAAAGACTGAAGGTTTCCTTTCAATAAAATAGATGACACTATAAATTCTCCACAAATTTTACTAGGCATTTTAATGCACGAAGCACTGGTAAAATTTTGACCTTTCCTATTTCTAACACAATTTTCATTATTTTTGTGATTGACTGAAGAGTTAATTTTTGTTTTATCAAAATATAAAATTGAAAGATTTTGTTTTCTACAAACTAATTTTCCTCAAAATTTTACCAGCTATTTTAATGTGAAATATTTGGAGACTGCGTTAAATTTTACTTTGCCCGAACTCGATAGTAGACTTCACTGTATTCTTACTTCAATAGAGCTCATTCAAGAATAATGAATATTTGACAAACATCGCCCTGCATGGTACTAGCCCCGCTCCTAAAAATCAAACTGATTTTCGTCCAACCGCTTGACATACTGCGTGCTACGCCGTCAAACAGGCACACACACACGTTTAAATCTGCGTGGCACCATCATTCTCCTACTCGAGTTGGTCAGCATGCGCGACCCTGTATGGGCCCCTTAACACGTGACCTGTACTTACCATGTTTATAAAAATTGCGGTGTTACTTCGGGTATACGCTGACTTTAAAAATTCATATCTCAAAAACGAAACCCAGCCCGATCCTATTTTTTGCACATACGTAGATAGATAAGGCTTCTAGCTTCAAAATAAAAATACAAAAAGAAGTAGTATTAGAAGTTCTCAATCGTAAGTAGTACTATTTTTTTGAAAGATATACTATTATTAACAAAACTTTATTTCGTTCGTTGCTGCTATACTTTTGTATGAAAAATATAAAGTATTAAGCTTCATTTGTCTTAACGAATCAGAAAAATTAGTTGCTCCCTTCGCGAGATATGATTTTTGGAAAATGACCTGGGGCATTGTAAGTGGAAACAAAAAATATGGGTGAGCTATTTTGGTATTCCATACAAACTTTGAAAGTTTCATTCAAATCGGACGTTATCAGTTCACATTCAACAGATATAAAAGCTCGACGACGTTCGGGTCCTTTATGGATGATATGTACATTCGGCGAACGCGTTTATGCATGTTTCCTGAGAACAGTAGTAAAGCGCTTGCGCTTACTTGTGATTATTGGTTGTATTAAATTTTATTAAGTTGATTAAATCAGCCAACATTCTCCCTTTTATTCGCACTTTTATGAACCGAACATCAGCTGATTACTTCTAACCACTCTGAGCTTCTCATTAAAAATGAGAAATGCGTTACTTCGCACAATAGTGGAAAAATCCATAATTTAGATTCGTGGAAAATTAGATTATATGTTGCACTTCTGCTGGAGCTGATCAAGTAGTCATCTAAAGACCTGCAAAACGATGACTAGAGAAGCACTTAAATTGTGCTGTTTTCAGAAGTGCTTGTTTTTCATCCCATAATACCGCACCAGTGTTCCAACCGACTCGACGTTTATGCGGGTCTATACCACCAAAAGGGTTGCCGAAATTCTATAATAATATCCTACCGCATCTTTGGAGACCCTCTATCTTCTTAACCTCCCGATATAAAATAAAATAAGACCACTCAGAACAGTAATTGTTGCAGACTTCAATGCAGAACTCTAGATAGCTTATATTACCAACAGTATGATTTACAGGCACAGACACGTCCGAATAGCATGATGTGATGGCAATCTTTTCTTCAACGCTTTAACGCTAACGAAATTCCCTAGAAATTTTGGGACAGAAGCAATTGCTGGAGCATTTCCTCAAAGCAATATATCGCCTTATGTAAATTAATTTGACTGAAGTAATACATCCATTCGCAGGCTTTTACAAGCCATTATGTAAAGGAGGATTTCCTTACTCCCAAGGTATAATACGCTCGTTTCCTGGAAAGTTAGAATTAAACCCGTGGCAAAAACTACGAACCCGAAATGAACTTTTTTATTGGATATTTAAAATGGGCTTAGAAAGTTGTTTAAAAGTGACAAATAATGGAAAATTCACCTCACAATTTTATATTACGTTCTTTTTATAGATTTGGATATTGCGGAATGTTATGGAAGGTATAAACATCATGTATTTCGGAAGAAAGCTTTTAAAGAAGATTATAATGTAATTTTTGTCGAAGTATATGAAAATACCAGTGACTTTATGAAACACTATATTATGGGGTTGTTCGCCAAGTAATTTCTTGTTTCTGCCCAACAGAAGAGTTAATTGTATTTTTTTTTACACTCAGGTTCACACTTAAGCCACATTGACACTATTATTTTGACAGCTGATATAGCAAACCTTGTTTTGGAAAATTTTTGATACAGCGCTATAGTCTTTGTAGGGTGTCCTATCAAATATGGATAGTCGAAAGCAGAAATTTCGAAATATTTTACTTTTTTACTATAGAAAAGATAAAAATGGTACAAGAAAAAATTATTTGATGTGTATGGCCTGTACCAAAACTTGTTTGCAAAATTTCGTCACGGCAGTTTTGACGTTGACGATGGAAAGCCAGTTGAATCGGATGAAAACAAACATTAAGGATTGATTGAAGCAATCCACAGAATAACAACTCGTCAGATCGCTGAGAGAATCAATTTATCAAATTTGACGGTTCATGATAACAAGAAACGCCTTGGTTTAATTCAAACTCAACATATGGGCTCCACAGGTTCTTAGAGAAAAAAAATTGTTCCGTCGGATCGCACATGAGAGACCTCATTAAAGTTTATTAGTTCGATCAAATGCTTTTAGAGCTTGGGTGGAATGTACTACCACACACAACATATTCTCCAGACCTGGCACCTTCGGATTATTACTTGTTCCGGTCTCTAAAATTTTTTTAGACTGCAAGCCCTATACTTCACAAATGAATTGGGTTAATTTTTTGCCAGTAAATGTCAGATGTTTTATGTTCGTGGAATCATGCTACTCCCAGAAAGATGGCAAATGGTATTGGATCAAACTGAGGAATATATAATTCAACAAAATATTTATACAATATAAGAAAATTTTCACAGAAAAAAAAAATACTTTTCGAATAACGGCTGGCGGCACGGGTAACAAATTGTGATTTTTATATTACGTATTATGTTAAAATTACTGAGTGGAAGATTACAAAATTTGAGTAATATGGCTACTGCTTAAAAAAAATTTGCGAAAGAAAATAAAGATCTCAGCATGACTTCAGCTATCGCGATATCTCCTCTGCTATGTTGGACCACTGCGTCAGTTCAATTGATGTTACCATTTATATTATTATTATTTTCAGGACTCCTCGGGAACGTCCCCATCCATTGGAGTCACATTAGATATAGTTGCTTGCGATTGCGCCGATGTTGAGGCCTATGAAACTGGCGTTGTCAAATTTTGTCCTCGGGAATGACCAATCTGGCCAACCTAGTTCAAGCTGATTACATTTTCTTGTACTTCTTTCTTTCTTAATCGATAGAGTCGCTCTCCCTCTGCATCTGAAAATGGTTTTGGTCGATGGCAAATGGGATTTGATTTTTTTACGGTCTCGGAATTTTCATTTCTGGGAGTCGGAAAGAATTTATTCGCAGTTCAAATGTATTGTTTATAACATTATACAAGCTGTTAAATAAAGTTTGTTTCATCCAAATACATGCACTGGCTTGGATGCTACATCACATAATACTGAATAGCGTCCACGCAAGAGGCCGATCTTAGAGGTCACAAGCGATCAACAGCACGCACAGGGCGGGGGTTTGAATATTCTTTAGTTAGTCCCAGAATAGATCTGCACAATGGTCTCTTGAAACTATATATTTTTCGTAACGCAACTTTCCTTGGATACCTCCGCGTACCGGAACGTAAGACGTTGATCGAATTTACAAAAAATTATCATTAAGTATTCTTCTGTGGTCATCTCTTCCAGGTATCCAGCAGCTTATTTCTTATAATGATCTCAGGGTCTATTTGGCCGTTAAGCATATGTCATGAATGTCAGGGTTCAGCAGACGGAGCAAAGCTCTTTTTGCTTGCATTGATGCTAAATAAAGAGTTCATGTGATACCACTCTTTGTAACTTAGTAAGATTGTCCAGATCGGTCGCTTTTTCTAGGGAATTCAATCATACCAAGGTTCTAGATAGGATGGGTTTGTAATAACGGTGTACATACAGTGCACGAAGTGATAATGAGAAACCTCCCCTTTTGCCAGAAGTTTTCCTCCAAGAATTTATAGCAATGATCACCATTTTAATGATTATATTTACATTAATACTGAGCTTTAATTTATAGTCTAATATCAATTCCAGACATTTAGTTTTAGTTCTCAATTCAAGGGTTAAATTAGTCAGCTTTTGGAGAACAAAAGTCCAAATAAGTTTCAATATGTGAAGCGAACTAGTTCGGTCCTTATGGACTTAACATCTAGGCCACAACTTTTAGTCAAGTTATGTAGTTTTGCAAACTAGCTGAAGTTAGTACACAAATAAAATCTATTCTGATAAAAAGATGACTAATTTTTATACCCTAGATGAAATCTATAGGGGTATACTAAGTTTGCCATTCCGTTTGTAACACCTCGAAATAATTATGGTAGAGCAAAATGGATTGGACACCCACGCATAATATTAAAATTTATTTTGATTTTTGCTTGTCCGTCCGTCCGGCCGTCCGTCCATCCGTCTGTGCGCACGATAACTCGAGAACGCGTATACTTAGGGAGCTGAAATTTTGTACACGGACTTTAAAAAAAAAAAGTAAAATTAAGTTCGAAAATTAGACAGATCGGGTAACTCCTTCGTGGGGTTGCCATATAAAAATTTCGTTTTCCGCTATATATTTGGACACTGCCTGAGAACGCGTCGACATAGACAGCTGAAGTTTTGTACATGATGTTTTTACTATAATAGCAAATAAAATTTCAAAAATTTACTAAATCGGGCAACTCCTTCTTGGTGTTGCCATATAAAGATTTAGGTTTTTTACGTATACTTTGAACACGTTCAGTCCAAGACATTTTTATTGTACAAAAAAATTTTGCAGAATGCGAAATCCTATAAAATTGGTTATAATCATTTTTTCTGTCCGACAAACCGTTCTAGAAATATATGCGAAAATCCATTTCAAAAATCAAACTTGCTTAGATCGATGACCATACGAAATTTAATACAAGCATTCATCTAGGGTATCATAAGAATTGGTCTGAGACCAATTGTAGCTTTTTTACTTGTTTTTTATATTTTTATAAAGTGGGATGATATTGATCACCAATAAGCAGTGTTGAGTTGAGAGTAACTGTCCTTATGGGGTTCCTACATTGACACTCCTGATAACCTAACTAACTCTAACTTCCGCGTTTATTACGCGACTTTTTTATTTATAGAATATGGTTATAGGTAATTAGGAATGCATGCATAGAGTGTAGATGTACCTGGTTTTCGATTGATTTTTCAATGCTTCACATTATCTATCGCAGTTTCGAATTAGTTTTTCCTTTATATATGCATTCTGTGATCTAGATATTTCACAACCCTTGAGTAGTATTAAAACATAAACAGGACTTTCGAAGCGGAAGTGTTTTGCTAATTTTACAATAAACTGTATCATTTATTGGTAAACAAACGACAATGTAGAATTTGTTTATCATGCAAAGTGATTGTCATGCAAAAGACGATTGCTTCACAAAGTTCTGACGTTGCTGATCTACCGATGTATGCTAGTCAGAGTTAGTTAGAACCGCGAAAATTACGAAGAAAAATTCCAGATAGTTATATTGAAATATTGAGGAAATCAAGATTACTACAAAATATTGTTTGAATGATTTTGTGTTTTGTCGAAATTCGGGATTTTGGGAATTTAGACTTTCAAGTTTTTGGGGATTTCACTTTTGAAATTTTAGTTTTAAGTATTTGCTACCAGACCAACAATGATAGGAAGTAGAATGAAATACAAATTTCTAAATTTGACAGACCGAATGACCTGATGAAAAATTTCGACAATGTTCCAACTTCCGTTAAAAACTGGATGGTAAGTTCTAAGGATAACGTTAATCAAAATTTTCATTTTAAGACATATAAAAAATTCTAAAAATATTGGGATTTTAAAAGTGGGTATTTTTTCTGTTGGAAATCTTGTTGCCATGATACCATTATGGACTCCATAACACCGAAGAGCTTATGTAGAAAATTGTGTATGTATTAAGCATTGAGACGAAAATGTTTTTAACACTTGCGAATAGCCAGAATCGCGTTCGAAGTCAAATGGCCTAGTGACAATCAGGCCATATAATACAAAATGATTTTCATCACGGAAGATATGCCAGCAGTCGAAAGAAGAGCACATTTACCTTGACGAGATATTTAAAACATGCGTTTGCATACGGCACCACCAGCTAGAATTGCGTTACATAGTAGGTAGTCAGCTGTAGCAACTTCAACGAAACAGAATTAGAAACACCAGTCAGTAATCATCCCGACATTGAGCAGAACAACTGAATAAATCCCAGATGGCGATTTCAGCACAAATCGATAAGCAAGCAGTCGGATTGATTACAAAATTCAGTCAGTCGAAGATAGTTTACTCAATTTACTTCCAGTAGGTCGCCGCATGCTTCTATTTCCTTTCTGGCTTGATAGAGGTGAGATCTTGGCATCCAGAAACCAATTTTTTTGTCTCTGGAGACCCAGAGACCCGTGTATACACTTCGGTCGTAGACGAAAAAATCTCTCAAGAGTCCTAGTCTCTAGACTTTTTGGTCTCTGGTATCCCGTCCCGTCGTGTATTTCAAAACAAACAGGTCTCCAGGTTCGGTCTCCGGCCGGTTGATTTGTCGTGTCGTGGTCTCCGAAGACTATTTGTGTGTTCTGGACTCTGGTTAGTTAGCTGTAGGTTTATCGGGAAGACAAATTGTTGGAAATAAATTAATAAAAATATTAATATTTACTGATACAATAGATTTTGGGCAGAAAATTTGTTTCATTCTGGTTATTTAGAACAAAAAAAAATCACATAACGATTTTGTGTTTATCCCGTAAAATTTGTCCGCATTGGCTATATTTTCTTAAGCTTTTTGTCTTTTCCCATAACCTAAAAATATTACTAACTTTTGAAATAATTCTTTCTAACAATTTTTTGCTTGACAATAAACAAAATTCTCTGGATATCTCTAGAGACCAAACTAAAAATTTCGTGTGTACACTTCGGAGACGTGTTTCTACTTCTTTATTATGGTCTGCGGAGACCTAATTTTTTGGTCTCCAGAAAAAAAAGTCTCTTGCTATGTACACATTTCAAAAATTTAGTGCTCTGTACGTACGCACTCTGCGTGCGCACACCTCTATTCATTTCACGTGACTCCGTGTTGGCCTGGGAACGTTAATCATATTGATAAGTTGTGAGCGCACGTTAGTCGTGTTGGCCTGATAAGTGCCGAGCGTACTCTCTTACTCTTTCTCTCTTCAATAGACATAGCGAGTGTGCGCAAGTGAAAATAAATAAGCCAGTGTTGAATGAGAACTTTAAGTTGTATATGATAATGTACACCAATGACAGACAGAGCTCGAATAGCGATCTGACTTATGAAGCGTCGAGAAAATGGTCCTGGATAGTCTACTTACAACCCGCAGAACAACTAACGTTACATAAAATTGTTGACAACCAAGGACTATGTCGAATCCGTGAATTAACAAGAGACCTTAGCTTCACCATGAGACAAATATTACAGAAGTTTTGAAAGTGCAAAATTTAACTTCGGCAGATATTTTTAGGCTTTAGAAAATAATATGATGATATGAATCTCGATTCTCTTCCAAATTCTAGAGATGTCTAGAAAATGCTGGAATATATATGTCATTGAGACTTCGCAGTAAATAAAAAAAAAAATTAACCGGATAATAGAAAAAGGCGCTGGTGGTTCCGGTGGTAGAGCATGGAACTTCAAATGTAAGGTATGGATGTTCAAATCACGCTGGCAACCAGTATATTTGTTTTGTTTCCCTTATACAAAAGAAGATTTGCCCGGTCGAGTCCAATGTCATCATAAATAGAATCTTATCAATTTAAACAGGATTCAATCTGTGGGTAATAAACTCTAGGCGCATACCCATCATCAATATCGGCAAATTTGAAAGTAAGTTCGAAAGCCAACTAATGTGTGGTACAAATTATGATGCATTGAAATTATCGGGCGTACGCTAGAGTAATTCTATTATAATTGGGCCCTTACAGCACTTCTTTCCATCTTACATACCATGAGTAGGAACTTCCTAATAACACTGCAATATGAGATTCAAAATTCAATCAAAGGATCCTAAATAATTTTTATAAAAGAATTAAAAGTGAAATACCTGTTGCTTACGCCCCGATACGCGTAATTATAGGTTAATCCTGTTAAAAGCAAGAGGGACCCATAATAATTCCCCTATTCACATGCAGAGCGCAAATGGGAACTTTTCACGTCATTTCATTCTTCAAATCCATTGTATACTTACTCCTTAGACGCTTAATGCATTAAGCGATTACCGCAATGAATGAAGAAGTTGAAGTGCACTTTCATAAAGCGACTTCAAATTGATTGCAGCCAACTGTATGATTTTGAATTCTTTTCCATTTTGAGATTTTATGCAATTTTATCACACACAAACACATACAAGCTAGTGTTATGCTGTATCATTGTATTTGTTATTACTCTATTTTAATGAGAAGTGTTAAGTAGTCTACGTAATTTGTTTCGTATTCCGGTCTTTGTCTATATCGTGAGTGTCGCAATCTACTGATAATTTTTCACAAGGAATTGCTATGAAATGAAAAACTACACACCGAGATAACAGCTGGGAGAAACACTAATGTGCGCATATTTTGGGCAATAATGCCCGAAAAGGAAGCTGATAAAAAGTAAGGTAGGGACAGTCAAATAAAGTCCGCGCTAGTAAATGAGACCGGAAAGTAAAGTTTCGAGAAATATCACCCAAGAAGAAGAAAATGAAATAACACTTTATTTCTTTGAAAAGGTCCAATATAGGGTAAATAGGGTCCAATATTTTTAGCATTTATTTCGAAGTACAGGGCAGTACCTAGCCATCGTTTGAAAAGAGTATTTTAGTTTTTTTTCTTCGTGAATGCTCTTGGCTGGTTTTATGCTGTAAGGTACATAAGTATTATTATGGGCTGAGTGAATATAGGAATACTAAAGAGCATTTGGATATATTTGTGCTGAATCGATCCCAGCGTTATAAGGCAGCGCTATAAGGATCAAAGGGAGAACCCCGAAAAATATACCAAAACGCTGGATCAAAAATCAACCTCACATTTTTTTACTGCCCTTTATTTCCTTGAGGGACATACCGCAGTTAGCTATTATTCAACATTGAGCCAACTATATTATTTTTTGGATGCTTTTGCCATAATTTCCCACTTGATACTGCTGCTATTCTATTAAAACTTCTTGTCCCATAGTGCGTCAAAGTAACCCTGTACAATGTTCATCTCGTTAAATCCTGTCTATGTATTATTGCATTGTTGAAAATAAGTGATTGCGATTTTCTTTTAATTGAAATATCACTGGAGGTGTTTGATTGTTCCAGTTGCCCTTAGCTATAATGCGCAGTGGTCTGTAAAGGGACAGGTTATTAAAAAAAGATAAATCTTGCAGTCCAGTTGGCATTTTAATCCATTTTAATCGAAGCCTGCCTGAACTCCAGGCCATTGTGCCCTATCTCAGATGATCCAGAGATGATTTAGCTATGTTAACACCTGGGCATTTTTTAATCGGCAGTTCAATAATAACTCCATCAGAACCAACAATTGAGACTAATAATTCATCAATCACAAGATGGAATAATTTACAATTCCTACAACAACAGCTTTGGAGCAAATGGTCCAATGATTACTTAAATTCCTTGCAGAACAGACCAAAATGGATAAGCCCAGTCTCCAATCCTAAAATAGGAGACTTAGTGGTCATCAAGGAATCTAAAGAGACATTTCGTTATTTCTTCATAATTCTACTGAACTTCAAGTATACCACACATTCAATAGTAAACCAGCTAAGGATAAGCTGTAAAAACATCAATTGTAAGTCTTAACCAACCTCAATAAAAGTTCTTACTTAATTATTTTCACTACAGGCAAATTCATCAGCAGAATTATCAACGGTTATCGGACAGGAACCATCCTTTAAACTGCTAAGGCTCCAAGATATGGAGATAGAGGAGTTTAAAATAAATTATTTTAAACTGGTAACAACCCAATACGGTCAAAAATTGACTGTTTATCTTAATGATGATTCACACATCTATCTCCCAAACCGGTTTTCAGAAAATATTAAAACGCAGCGCCAGGTAGATGAACTAAACAGCATTGAAAACTATTTTCTTGTAATTACAAAAAGAGACCAGGAAAAGAAATTATCGCAATTTTTCATTTATACAAAAATAACTATCAATCTAGTATGAGAAAATTAATTTTGAACATTCTACCCACACCACTTGTTTTATTTTAAAATACCCTAAGCTTTTATTCCAGATTATTTCATTGACGAGCAGAAGCTTCATCACATACTTTATACCGGTCGCAAAGATGCACTCCACTCGTGACCTAAGCCTACAGTGAGCGCCAGGTATAAATAACATTTCGAGCACATGCAAACCAGAACACAAGTTTGAATCAAAGCAGCATATCCTCACTTTGGAGCCGGCTCATCTCCAACACGCTCAGGTGCACAGAAGCCATCTTTGATTTCGACAACCTCTAAGCAGAAAAAATCAACTTTTCACTTGATTTTAAGAAAAAAATCCGTGCAGATACTCTTTGCTTTTATAACCTCTCCCTCGTCTTCATTAAATCAACTTTAACAATAAATCCGCGAGCAATACGCCACCAACCATAAGAAAACACGTAAGGGAGTGAGTACACTATTTTGTGTCTCTACCGCACCTAGGGCATTTTTAAATGGCTAGTAGATACATACTACTAGTTAAATTCTCCTTCCTCTTCATTTAAAATTATACACAGGTGGTATAAAATCTACCTAGTGGCATTGTCGCTGAGCAATACGCCCACCACGCACCCATAAGAAAACACGTAAGGGTGTGAGGTACACTATTTTGTGTCTCTGCCGCACCTAGTGCATTTTTAATGGCTAGTGGATACGTACTACTAGCCTGGGACACAACGTAGGAAAATATCAGGAAGATATTATAAGGCACTTGATCACAACACCTTAATGACTCGATCATGAAAGAGGGAACGTATGTGACTGTTCGCCTTTTTATATTGCTGCTAAAAGTTAAATACAATGAAAACTCACAAGCCTTGTCTGGAAACACCAAGTAGGTGTTGCCCCTATTAATAGTTCAATTTGGAAACAGAATTTACTATTGCTATGAAAACAAATTAAACCAAATCTCAGCTCTCTACGTCAACGAATCTCAGGCAGTGCCTAATGATATAGTGAAAAACGGAATTTTGTCCATAATGAACGAGTTACCCGATTTATCCAAATTTTTTTAAATACTCACGTGAAAGTTTCAGTACTATAAGTAAACACGTTCTCGAGTTATCGTGAGTACGGGCACGCAGACTCATAGACAGACAGACAAACAATCATAAGTTTAAAATAATTTTCACTATTATGCGTGAGTGTCCAATCCATTTTGTTCTACCAGCATTATTTCTGTACGTTACAAAAAGAATGGCAAACTTAGTAGATTAAATTAATTAAGACTAACTTTAGATTTGCTTTTGCACTATGATATCACATAAATCACATTTTCCTGATTACATTAGCACGGATGAAAGAGTGCCATTCACACTTGAAATGTTCCAAAGATTTTTTTTCCTTTAAGATCTCTAAAATTTTGTTGTACTTCGCATGGAAGGAGTTTCTGTTGCTTACTTGTCCACTTGCTAACAATATTAAGCAAAGCTGTTGAGAATTATTTATGCGTAAAGTGAATGGCGTGTCTTGGATGGCCTTGGTTTAACACGCTCTCATAAATTTTGCAAGAAGCAGATATTGTCATGCCAACTATAATTACAGGGGCCTAGTTTTGTGCGACATGTACGGGCATGTTAGTCAGCTGAGATAAAGATGTACACTTATCTCTACTTGGTTTGAAGCAAAGAATGAATTAAATTGACCAATTAAGTTCAAAAATTACAGCATGACATTTTTTTTTAAATTTTCTGCCACCATAAATTTACTGGCAAGAGGAATGTTTTCACGTTAATATTTCTTGTTAGCGACAAGCGTTTTTAAAATTATCTTAGCCAGTGTTTTAATTCTAGTGTGTAGAAAAAGTTTTGTGTATCGGAAAGCTGAGGACGATTCCAACCTTTGTTCTAGCCTCATGGATATGAGACTGGAGAATCACCTCTGCTTACTCCACTTTTATACTGAGTTAAATTATTTGTAGTTTTATATAGTTCTAAAATTAAATCACATATAATGGTAACACTATCCTCACAATAAAATTAGGGTTATATTGTTTGCACAGAGCTTGGAGAGTAGAGTTGGAATAAGGTAGCAACAGAGAGCTATTGCAAACAATATATTAATAAAAAAACAAAAAATTAAATAAACATGTGCCCGTTAATAATAAAGTAGTTTTAATAAGCAAAATGGGTTGAGAACGCTTACAGGTACGAGAGCGGGAGCAAATAACACTGGAATGAATGATATAGACTCCCGGATAAATGGAGTGCTTTTTAGGCAAAATTGGTGGCGATTCACCAAACTACACTGCTGGTATCTATGCGTAGACCGTCGGATTTAAATGTCTGTTTATATATTGACAGCCAGGCGGCATTAAGCCATTAGACGCTGTGGTAGTAAAATAGTAAAATCAAGGCTGGTGCGGTTATGCAAAATCAGCCTTAGGAAAGATTTTCGTACCGCAAAAGGGTAGTCTTATGCTGACTGCCTGGTTATTAAAATATCGAAGTCAATGAAATATGGGACTAGCTAGGAAAGAACGTTTCTGAAATGGATAGTTCCGATTCGATATCGTATATGTAAAAATTCCGATCAGAACTCTAAAAGGCTACAATGATAGCTACAAGATGACAAATCATCGGTGGATCAATCGGGATACGTGCTGTTTTGGGAGACACTTATGCACTATATACAACAGGAGAAATCAGTGCGCACACCAAGAATCTGGTAGTGTGATATCGGGTCATTGGGCATAGGTAAAGCTCCTTAGAAGGAATCAGCTTGATATGTGATCTGCATATATACTGCTCTAGCAATTGGTACTAATTTTTTTTCGGAGCTGCAAGATATATACCGAGGATTTCTTACATAAACAAGGTGAATGTATGTATATGGACAGAAGGATAGATTCACATGAATCTGTTGGATACGATGGATCCGACAGTATAGTCTAAGTGATGCAGGCTAAGTTTTTATTTTATTGGCACCCGTTTAACCAACACAAAATTTCGCAGCATGCAAGCGTGACTTACTTATGTGTGTTGTCACTTAACTGTTAACCATGTAAGGGATGGATTCTACAAAAGATCGTTTCTATTTTGGATCCACTAATATCTTACTATGTATATTAATAACGTTCATTGTAGCCTGCGTTGAATCACCTCTCTTATATTCTATGAAACCGCAGAAAAGACTTTGAGTTGGCATAATCGAGAGACTTCGTAAATGCAATCCTTACAACTATGACTGCACAGTTAGAGACAATGGTAGACCAATTTTCTTCTCTTTCGAGGCGCGTACAATATATTAGTCTACAGGCAATTCTCAACCTTCTGCATATGAGCAGAGAAAAGCAATAGTCAAATACCGAGGAACTGCTAGTTTCTGGCCTAAACCCGACGATAAAAAAAAACCATAATGCAATTTTTTGAGAGTATTGGTTCTCTGTGTAATGTGTTTCGGCTTTGGGCCAGGCACTGACAATACCTCGGTACTTGTCTTTTAATTTGCTCTGCTCATATGCAGTAGGTTTAGATTTGCCGGTAGACTCATATGTACATACATTTATACAGGTCTCCAAATAGCAAAAAGCTCATCACCACTTTCTATTTATGAGTTATAAATCGGATGCCCAATAATCATTTAAATTGTGAAGACCACCCATTTTCCATAAAATGTTTCATATTTATGTTTTCTTCATCCTTTTGTTGTTCTTGTTAATAAGTCCGCCCTTGCTGAAAGAATACAGGTAATTGCTGCATTTACATAAAATGAATGAAGTCTATTACGAAGCGAAATGATTGTGCTATCGTTTTTGCTACAAAATTTGACCATTCTTAAGAAGGATATGGTTCCCACGGGATC
Source organism: Dioctria linearis (assembly GCA_963930735.1). Lineage (NCBI taxonomy): Eukaryota > Metazoa > Arthropoda > Insecta > Diptera > Asilidae > Dioctria > Dioctria linearis. The sequence goes on along the minus strand of CAWVNZ010001537.1, from coordinate 96,350 downwards.
CTGTTGTCTGCTGATTGCGCGATATGGTTTCTTACCTGCGGCTTATCTTTCAACTTTAAATCGATTTTTCTCTTGATGCATACAACTTTATATAGGGTCCTAGATAGTGTCCTTTTATTTTCTTCTGGATTCCGAATTGGGTGCGGTGAATGGCGACGAGATTTTCAACGCTATCCACATCAGCTGGTCAGCTTAGTACGCTTTCTACATTCTGAAATAGTTTTCCTAAAGTCTGTAGTTTGATTTAATCTCTCCACTTGTCCATTTATACTGTTTTTGTTAACACATTTGTGGTATAGTTGGCTTGGCACGCAATTTCAAAAAGTTTTGATGTATAAACCGATCCTAATTGTCCACTATAATTCTTACGGGGTTGCCAAGCGTTCGCTATGATGTCGAATTTCTTGATTACTTCTTTTGAATTTGCAGTTTTAGCTGTATGGATCCAGTAGAGATTTTGTTGATGTTATAAATTATCCCCAGAATGTATTTGTTATGTTTAATAATCTCTGTAATGGGACCAATGTCGTCAAGGTGAAGAGTGTGGAAAGGTTTATCTTCCTTTAAGATGTAGTGCAGATAGCATTCTTCCTTGCATAGCTTCCTTTCTGGTAACAAGCATGCACAACACAATTTCTTAATACACTTTTCGACTCGCGTCTGCGGACTGCTTATGTTGTACTCGTGTCTGATAATATTTTCAAATTTGTTTGCTATAAAGTATCCATGCAACTGTCTGACTAGATTATGGGACATTGCGTCTGGCACCACTAGTAATGGCTCTGTCTTATTTTTTTGTTTGTACATAACGCTGTTGGGGAGTACTCACTTGGTTGTCCGGTTTCTATTCTGATCCCTCTAGCCGGACTTTCGATCCAGTTATATCTTATTGGAATTATTATTTTTTGCTTTAGCATCCCGCAAAATCTTTTCAGTGTGCTCATCTACACATTCAAGGTATTCAATGCGAGCGGTTGAAAAATAGAGCTCCGTATAATGTTAATTAATTATTATTTTTTTAATATCTTTAGTTTTTTTCTGGAAGCTAAGAAAAATATTGGTAGGTAGGAAATTAACTATATCTTGTGATAGTCTATGTTGTTTAGGTGAAAATAATTGACTTGCAACAGCTGTGCAATGCACCCCGCTAAAAAGCGGGTACTCAAAGTGGCGTGAGGTTTTATGCGCATATTGGATACCTTTTTCTTGAATGCATTGTAATTGTTTTTGGATGAGTAATCTCTGTGTTTACATCAATTTCATTATTTTAACCGTGGACTGTCTTCCACTTATATACATATCATTTTAATTTGCAAATTAGTGTATTTTGCATATTTTGCTATAGAAATATCTGAAGAACTTTTGAAAGAAATGAAAAAAATTGACTCACTCTCCAGTTGAAGGAAAGCGAAAAAAGTATTTATCAAAAATGTTTGATGAGGAGATACAGAAAATGATATATTCAAATCTTGCTGATCAATCTGATAAAGATACTGACTTGAGCGCCAACCTTAATGATGACGACGATTGTGTTATAAAAAATCCAGATTATCAAGTATCGGCATTAGATGGAGAAGTAAGGCTATAAATCTGAGCTTGAATCTGAGTAATTTATCAGCCACCAATATTTGAGTATACACCACCTTCCACCTCGATTGAGTTGAGCAACAATAATAAGGGGTCCTTTTCCGGAAGCCGCCCATCGTTTTAAGCAATAGGATATTCTCAAGCAGAAGCATCTTCTGAAGCAACAAGTTCATCAATACCTGCGCTTGCATCAACTGATCATCTACGGTTGAAAGGTTGAAGTGAGAAACCACCTCGTTCAGCACCACTATAACAACAAGCAGGAGGACTTAATGTTCAACCAAATGACGGGGAATTTATTGGAAACCTGTCTGAGAAATCAACCACAAGAACAATTTACAGCAACATCGGTACTCGTGGAGAAACCAGATTACCTCGACAGTTCAATGAATTTATAACAAAGTTAAAATCTTTTCAATATTTTCTCTGGATTCACTGGATATCGACGCTAGAAAGCATAAACGTCGTAACCGACCAAAATGTCAAAAATATACGTTATATACACGAATTGAGTCAGAAAAAAGAAATTGCGTCGAATGGTCCGGGTCTCATATCTTTACCATGAAAATAACGCCTGTACTTTTTCCAGTAAGTTCGACATGTTTTGCAGTAATAGGGTCAAAATCCGCTACATATTAAACACAGGTTGTTTAAAGCAAACGGAGGATTGCAAATTTTTAAGCGAGTTACATACAGCATCCGAGCTTTGACGGCTAGAGAGGCTTACATCATTTTTGCGGATTTTAAATTATGACGTCTGGCATTAACTTTCGACATTGTTCGAATTTATTACATTTTCAAGGACTTATTGACTATGAACAATGACTTCCAATGCATTTTGTTAGTTTTGCATGAGAGATGCAGTTACCCCATTTTTTAACTTATAGATAACTCGGAACACGGTGTTACTATGTTAAAAGAGTATTAAATAAAAACTTAATAGTAACTACCGCTTTTTATTTAAACTGCCTGTCTTTTTCTGAGCAATTTGTATATCAAAAGTTTGATCTTGTTTTAAAGTTCTATTTTTAAACTTGGATACAGCTCACATATATCAAAAAAATGAATTAGGTATATTTGATATAGCATTTTAGTTGTCATAAGATTTTTAACATTGATTTCGTTCTCTATATTACAGCTATTCAGATATAGCATTCTTGAGGTCCGTAAAAAAAACGGATTGCTGTAACTGGAAAAAGTAATACTTATAACCAACTTTAGCGTAATTTTACTTATTGCAAATTCTGAATATAACTTAAAAAAACAAAAATCCGGCCAAAAATAGCACTTTTATCACAAATAGTTTAGAAAACATGATTTTCCTTATGATTTTGAAAAATTTGTGGGCTTTCATTTTAGCAATACTTTTTTATTCTATTTTCAATGCTCATATGACTTCTCCTCTATTTCATAGTATTTTTTCTATTATTAAAAATCCTAAATGTGCTGATAGTCTCTTGAATATCAGTTGGATAATTGTTTGACAGGCTGTGACAAGGTAAGAGTTCTAATTAATATTTTTTGCTAACATAGTCGAGGCTTAATGTGAGAAGTATTCGTAATAAAATAGATGACTTCAAATCTATCTTTGTTGGCTCTAGTGTGTATGCAATTTTAATGAGTGAAACATGGTTGCAGGGTGATATCCCATATTCATTAGTCTCTATGCCAGGCTACAAGCTATATCATTCTGATAGGAATGATTGTAGAGGCGGTGGGGTTGCTATTTTCCTGCAAGAAGAAATTAAAGCGAGAATTGTTAAATCTTGTAGTTTAGATAGTATTGAACTTATATGTATTGAGGTAAACTTTTGCAAAGAAAAAGGTATTCTGGTAGCGGCTTATTGCCCTCCTACCTGTTTTGATTATGCGAATCCACCTCATAATTTCTTTGATTTTCTTAACTTTTCTCTCAAAAATATGACAATATAATTGTGGGTGGGGACTTTAATGTTAATCTTCTTCGTGAGAGTAGATCTTCTAATGAATTTAGTTTTTTATTGCAGTCAGCCTAGTTAAACGTCGTTAATTCTGTACCTACTTTCTACAATACTTTATCGCCTTCAGTGCTGGACCTATTCCCAACAAGCAGTTTAGATCGTGTATCATTTTGTAACTAGATTGACCCACCTAGTTTCCTGGACCATGACATTCTCTTCCTTAGTTGTAATATCTTAGTCGGTCCAAGGAACAATATGGTATCTTCTTATACATACCGTGATTCTAACAGCATAGATTTTACTTCCTTGTACAATGAATGTGGTGGTTTGCTTTGGGATAGGATAGTTTAATCACCTATCGATGAGAAGGCAAAAATCATGGAACACAATATTAATTATGTGTATGATCGGTATGTTCCAGTTCGAATGAAATCCAGAAAATTGTATAGCCACTGCCCCTGGTATTCTGCTAGAGTTAAACAACTTATTGCCAACCGGGGAGTATGCATATCATAAGTATAAAAGGACAAAAACTACTGAAGCTCGCTTATACTATACATATATCCTTGCGTAATAGAGCGACAACTGCCATCAGAACGTCAACTATTTCAAAAGCAAGTTTAATACCAATCTTGCTCCTAAGGTCTTGAGGACCAATTTAAAAAGTTTAGCTGCTCCTTTTATCAGAATAAGCTTAATGATTTTTTTGTAACGCCACAGCTTAATATAAACTGACTTAAATCATCCTAATGCAGTATTTGAGAGCAATACTGGTAGAAATTTCTCCTTTCGCTGTATAACTCCTGAAGAGCTTGGGCATGCTTTTTATTCCATTAAATCGAATGCGACTGGGTCTGACAACATTAGCCCTCGGTTTTTACGTCTATTATTTCCAATAATTAGTCAGTGTATATTGCATGTTATAAATAGTTCCCTCACATTTTCTACATTTCCTACTGCATGGAAAATGGCGGTTGTGTTACCCACTGCGAAGAAGGTTCAACCTGAATGCTTCTCTGACTTTAGGCCAATTAGTATTCTTCCCTGCTTATCTAAAGTCCTAGAGAAAATTATGCACGACCAAATTCAAGAATATCTATCCCGCAACAAGTTATTAGCGTGCTGCTGTGTGAAACTGCCTAACTGAAGGTTACTACAGATATTCGAAGGGCTATGAATGATGATAAAATATCCATTTTGGTATTGTTAGATTTCACTAAGGCGTTTGATAGCGTTGTTCACAGCAAATTGATCCATAAATTGTAGGCTCTTTACGGGTTTTCATCATCTGCATCTGGTCTTCTGAGAAGTTATTTAATGAATAGGTATCAACAAGTAAAGATAGGCAACAATCTTTCTACTTGCTTACCTTTGGGATTGGGTGTACCCCAGGGTTCTATTCTTGGACCACTGCTGTTCAGTATATTCATTAATGATCTGGTGGATGCCGTTAGTGATGTTCGACCGCATCTTTATGCAGATGATGTACAACTTTACCTGGAGAGACCTATTGGGTTAATTGAAGACTGTGTGGAGCGGATTAGTTGCGATCTAGTGCGTATCTCTGGTCTGTGCAAAACAGTTTGGTTTTGAATCCTGGGAAGTCTCAATGCCTAGCATGTTCTCGTGGTTCTCTTGATCTTGCTGGTTTACCCCAGGTTAAGCTTGGCGACAGCGTATTACCCTTTGCCTATTCTGTACGAAACCTTGCGGTTATATTAAATTCTAATATGAAGTGTTGTGATCATACTAAATCCCAGTTGTCTAAAATATACTCCACACTAAGGAGGCTATGGCTTTCTGCAACCATTCTGCCATCGCAAACACGACTGAAGTTAGTTAAAACTCTTCTACTTCCTTTCTTTACTCTCTAATTTTCCCACGAATGGACAGTGTTTGTAAACGGAAAATGAACGTTGCCTTTAATGATTGCCTAAGGTTTATTTTTGGATTAAGGCGGTATGATCATATCTCTCTATTTAGATCTCTACTCACGGGTTGCTCACTAGAGTGTTATTTGGAACGCAGGATTCTAGTTTTCTTATTCAATTTAATTTATACAAGAAATCCTGAATACTTGTTTAATAATATTGAATTCTTACAATCAACTCGACATCGTAATATCATGCTGCCTCGTATAAATTACAGTATATTAGAGAACTCTTACTTTGTCCAAGCTTCTAGATTATGGAACTCTCTTCCTGCACACATTTAGCGTGCGGGTACTGTTGGCACATTTAGGAGGTTAATAGAGGAGCACATTAGCTATTAAGTATTAAGTCTAATCAACAGTTGATTTCTTTTATTAGTTATGTAATTGTTTTTACTTGCACTTATATTATTTCTTCCATTTCTTTGTTTTCTTCTTTTATTTTGTAATATTAGTTAATTTTAGCTCCTTGCTTTCTTTTCTTTTAATATTTTATTTGATTATTCATTTTAGTAGTCCTTGTGTACTTACTTAATTCTTTTATTTATCTGAATTCATATTACCTATTTCTAATTGTACTCTAAAAGATTGTAAATCTTGTGTACTCTCCTTGTTTCATATAGAATAAATTGAATTGAATTGAATTGGTCTATTCGACGTTTATGCCTGTCAGCGTCGATATGTTGAAAAAAAAGAGCGTATAAAACTCAGAAAGGGTTACATTTAGGATGCAGAGTGGGTTTACTCATTTTAAAGCTATGCTTTTCGGCTTCTTAAGTCGATTATGAAAAATCGGTGATATAGACAATTGGAAAGGTCCAACGATTATAGGGTATAACGCGTTTAGGAATTCCAAGGTGATCTATATAAACATACCCAAATATTTTTAAGTCCCATTATATCGGAAACTGTTACGACCCCCCCCCCCCCCGCCACCAAAACAAACAATATGTTTTTTTTGCTTATTTAAGCATGACCTATCCATGCCTTTGTGTGCAAGCGCACATGCCGGACACCCAATATAAAATATCCACATAGATCTCCTTACACTAACACAAAAAATTGGTAGATCTGAAATAAAGCAAAAAAATCCTAAAAACAAAGAAACAAATTATCTTCGACCTTATCTTATCTTAATAGACTAATTTTCCCCCCTTAATTAATGATGATTTACGGAAAAAAACTTCTGTTAAATTAGTAACGTGAAACGAAGAAAACTCTTCTCTGTCTAGAGCAGCAAATTTAATCGTTTCCTTAAATTTGATCTTTAAGAACGAATCGTTTTATTTAACTTAATTTCGTTTCTCTCCCATCATCAGGGACACTGAAGCTAGAGCGATCCAATCAAATTAAGGGTTAATTTAATGGAGGTTGCGGAATACATTATATCGTGCAGTTTTCTCAATTTACCACCTGGAATTCTGACTTAGGTAAATTTTCTAATAGCCCACAGTGATAGATCTGTAATTAAGGAACAAAATCTCTTGTGGTGTTCCTTTCCACCTCCTTTTATAGTATAGTAGGTTATACGTTGTGATACAGTAAGATATGAATAGAACAGGAATCGAGGCTCGAACAAATTTGAAATAGAGATTTTAAAAAATGTGTTGTAAAAATTAAGAAGGTGGCAAGCACTTTTACACCCTTGCGGAGAGTTACATAGAAAATCTGATAATTTATTACATATACAAATTTTAAAGGTGGATGTTGATAAAATTATCGGTTCAGTTGTGATTGGCTTAAAGTTTTCATCCAAGATAATTACGTGTTAGTGGAATGTCGCACTATTTGTTTAAGTGTGAGTTTTTGTATGTTGTTGGGAACTTAATGTCAGTTTTGATGAGCCACAAAATTGTATATAAATGGTTATTCCAGAGAGATAAAAAGAATTTTCAAAAATAATGTAAGATGAACTTATTTCTATTCGAAAGTGTTATATAAAATGTTTATCCAAACAATTCGGTTTTTTTAAAGTTTTTATTCTTATAACACCTTTTGTATTTCATATTTATTTTATTATGATAATTATATGGGGGAAAGAGAAATATCGAATCTGTCTCTCATGATGTTACTGTGATATCTGAAAATCTTTTGTGACACTACTCCTTAGTTTCTTAATGCGCCCAATGCAAATTAGTCTTTAAAATAAAAACCCATAATGTTTTTGAGGGCCACCTTTGTGATATCCTATGATGGCAATTCCGTTGCGAGATGTTTTAACTATATCCGGCCAAGTGCTTCGTAGTCATAATCTTCATAATCCACGCAGAAGCAGTAGACATCGCTAACGAATTTACTTATCTTCTTAAGATGGTATCTAAGTGGACAATGCCCGTAAGTGTAGGCTCGTTATGAACTTTAGTTTATATCTGCTGAGCGTGAGTAGTGAGCAGTTTTATCTTCTTTTACGAGTACGTTATAAATCTCGAGACAGTTTGCCCAGTGTATGAATTTAAATCTGTCCTTCTAAAGCCTGACTTATGCCAAAAGGTGGTTTCATGGTTGGACAAAAACCGGCATAGGGTTAATAAACTTAGATCTAGTTCCTAGTTCATCTGGAATACGAACCACAATCTCATTTCCCTTGTTTTTATGTTCTTGCATCCATATCTGTTAGACAAACCAAGAAATGCAGTTCAAGGCTAGCTTTAACTCAAGCGTATATGAGTAACGTTTTGAGTGTATGTTTGATATTACATATATATGTATGTATTGTATCTTTGTTCCACGTATATTTTTGTAGATGATTTCGTGAGCGCAGAGTTCTATGGAGTCGAGCACTGCCTGGAAAATCACCCACTGGCTTAGTGAGTCGATAGCTCGGCCCATACTTATATGCTCACGCCAGTTCTGCCTTCCAGTTTGGAGATCCATTCGTGTATCATTTAACAGATCATTTTTTAAGCGTAAATTCCAGAACTTTACTATTAATAACCTTAAACGTGTTAAAAGTTTTAGAAATTTGGCATAATATCTGAAATGGAGTTAACTAACGAGTTTCCTAAGAATTCCTCAAGTACATTCAGGTGGCTGATTAGATTGCCTGTGTTGAAAAGATTTGTCATTTGCAGTCTTATTGTACTGATGATGATCTCCTTCTTAATATGCAGATGCTGTGCAAGATGTTCAAGTATAGTCTCCAAGGTTGCAGTGGAGTAAGTACTCTATATCCCGAGTATGATGATCACTTTGAAAAAGGGGCTTTGGACTTCTTGAATATAATATGAGAAGAAAATACTTGTTAGATGAAGGAAAATGGATCAACATTCAAAAATTACGTTTTTGGTGAACAATAGCTTCAAAATAAAGATAGAGGAAGAAAAGACGGACGGCTGGAGAACAGTTATGTGTTTAACACATTTTAAATCGTCATCGTAGGGTGTATCCTTCCAGAGTTATAGGGCGATTCATGAAATATAGAGAAAACAATTTAAATCTTTCCCACATTTCAAATGAATTATTCAAACCACCTCATTAGAGATACCATCACCCTGTATAATTTGTCATTGTATTCAGCTAGGGTTCTTTTCATATCTGTCCAAATCTTGTGCCCTGAGTAAGGTTTGGTTGGCCTACACGGGGATATATTAGAAGTATTCCTTTTTATTTCCGAAGACAAATCTCATGATATGAGGTTTATTCGACACATCCAAAGGCTGGCTGTTTCAACATCCTTTTGCCTTTTACTGAGTGGATCGAGTAGTTTAGGACCTCTCATAGGTGAGTGTTACAGATTTTCCTATTTGTTTTCCCGGAGTGGTTTTTTAGCTGCAATTCAACAAGTGGAGATTCTTAGCTAATAAAGTCTGTCTACGACAAGATTATGTATCTGCCAAGTCATTCATATCTTGCAACCATAAAGGGCACTGCTTCAGCACAATAAAAGTGCAGGTTCGTGCTTTCTTTACATTCGAATACTGGAAATCTTGCAATTTACTGCAATCTGCTCGCTTTAGTTAAGTTCGATAAGTGGAAATAAATCGATATTTGGAAATATTGCACAATATTGAAGTGGGGTCGACCAGAGCTTCCTAAGACAAAGAAAATCGATCGATGGACAGTTTGGGCAAGGGCAATTTTGAGACTGGCACGGTTAAAATTCGCGATATAGTGGGGAGTGGAGTTGGTTTTTAATCATAGCTGTTAAGCCATTAATTTTTTATTTGTTTTTGAACTGTTAAATATATGTAGTGTTTATAATAACTGTGCGGTGTTTATTTTCGGTATTATTAAAAATGTAGGAAGCACTGGTCCTTCGAGCCGGATCTAAATCAACGACCTATTGATCTTCAGTTTTGCTGTTGGAAATATACGTCCCAAGCTGAAAATAAAGTCCAATAAATATAAAGGTCGATTCATATGTATACTATAGATTAAACTTAGATATATGCATGACTGCCTTGTTCGCCTACCACTAACTGAATATACAGCTTCCTACACTCGGTACCAGAATAAAATAACAATAACGCCTACTGTAATAATCGGATTCCATTCAACGTTCTGATATATTTACTTTGTGCATATTTTTCAATTATTGGAAAGGAATATTTTAACAACAATATTCTTATTTACATTTAATCAAAGCATTCCTATATAGCCTTTCAATCGAAATTTTTAACTACAACGTTAAATTTATATAGATAGATATGTATCGTAGTTTATTTCATAGAAATTCTCTGGTGGCACATAAATAAACAACCCATTGCACCGAACGTATTGTAAACAGAAAGTTTGAATTTAATTGAATTGGGTAACTTGATATACAAAGGGGTGTATATATGTTATTTTTACTTTTCACATTATTTTAATTTTTTCAAACAAAAAACGTGATACAAAAAGCTACTGTGTAAGTCAACCAGTAAAATCCTCATATGCATAATATGTGAAAATTCAAAATGAAGGGACACAAAAAATTAGATTTTGGAAGACCTGTCAAGGCGATTACCTTGTACAGCTTTTTAAGAAGGGAATTGGGGATCAGCTATTTAGAGATAGTCAAACAAAATACTCGCTTATTTGTGTTTTATTATCATCTCCGAATAAAAGCAAAATTGCCTATGCCTGTTAGGTTGAGTAGCTGATCATGTATTTTAATAATTTAGGTTTGAGCTCAAGCTCGTTAAATTGTAGTTTCTGGAGCTACAATTATGTGATGTGAAATTTGGAAGAAGTCAAGATACTTTAAGGTGCGGGGCGGAGCAAGAATTCTCATCATTCCCAACAATTTAGGGGAAGGGAAACAGAAAAACTGATACTCTACTTACGATGGAAGTACCATATGATCATTTCTAGGAACTCCGTGAAAACCATAACGCAAAATTTAAGGAAAACCCACGTTTTCTATACGAGTAATAGGAATAAAGAAGAATGGAGCCCAGAATGGACAGGCACTCTAAGGTTCGTTTAACCCACGCACAATAGAGTAATTTTACGAATCTCAGAGTAGAACAGAGCAACATTAACTCTGTTCACGATGGAATGTATATAAATGATCCTCAAATTAAAACCGATCGTTAAAACAACGCCCAAATCTTTGGTTTTGTTGAGCCCACTCACTTATAACAATGGACTGAGCGATTTGCTATTTCATGTGGCACAAAAAATTTTGTGTTTCTGTATATCACCGTTAGAGCACCCTTTAAAACGATTACATAAAAAACATGTAAAACTCAGCCAATCAGATGAAATTTTACACCCGTTAATCGAATTTAATTAAAAAAATATTTTTCCTTGTGCCCTAGCGATATTTTAATCGCTTATAAGGAATTAAACTCATTCCGACTTTAATTTTCAAAAGTTATTCGTAACTGAATCCTGCTTATGGGCAAGAGAGACGGAGCATGGTAAACACTATATTTACCTTATACCTTCTGCAGTGATTGCATCTGTAGCCAACATAAAGACATCAAATGGCATAAGCAAACGTTCCAGAATGCAATATTTTGTGTTGGTAGCTCCAACTCTGCCATAGGGCGAAAGAGAGAACTATAAAACTTGTGCCATGCTTTCCTATAGGAAAATGACAATGCGCTCAGTCCATTGTTATAAGTCAGTGGTTGAGCCTAGTTAATGAATTCCCGTTTCCTAAGTAATATAATCGTAATAAACGCAACTTCTGAGAAAAGGAATTGTAGGACATTTGATTCAGTTCAAAGGTAAATAGTTATTTGAGCACATGTATGGAAAACGGCCAAGTAAGAATATAAAAGTTCACAATTATTTCCATTCGAAATTTTACTTAATAACTTTGCTTCGTCAACGATACAAAGTACCTCGGAAATAGTAATAATTGAACTAGCATTGTTGGTCTAAATAATAAAATGTAAAGATCCATGGCGACTGCTCTGCGGAACACCTGTTTGCGCTCAGTATGCAAACATTGCTGGAACCAAAGAAAGCCTTTTAGCTTCATGAGTCACGTGAGAAAAATAGTGAGGCAGAGAGAGAGAGATAGAGAGAGAAAGAGAGAGATAGAGAGAGAGATAGAGTGAGAGACAGCGAGAGAGAGAGCGAGAGAGAGAGAGACAGCGAGAGAGAGAGAGACAGCGAGAGAGAGACAGAGAAAGTGAGAAGGATGTCTAATCGATTAAATTGGACAAGCACTGACTTCTCATAATTATGTTTCAATTAGTGATTATGCCTGTTTTAACAGGATCTTCACAGAGAAATCTCAAAAATTCCTGGAAACGTGAAATAGCAAGGATATTATAATTAGTGCAAAATAGTATCATCGAATACAGGGGCTGGAGGCAGATATCATTGGGGAAGTGATGCAGTGAAGGTGGCTAGCAATCAATGAGGTTGGTTATTTTCGGTGATAGTGATGTGTGCTCTTTGGTACTGATAGTTTGCAAGTTCGTTCACATCCAGTCTTGTAAGTATTTATTCGCTAATAGTCGTGCATTCGCCATTCTCGTATTCTATTATATTATTCTCATAAGAATTATTGTACGGTTAAGGGACGTTAGCCCCGTTAGCCCCTTTGAATTATTGATATTATGAAATTTTTTCTGCCGTAAAGAAGATGAGAACATTACGATACTTCAACTTTATCAGAAATAGATAATTTACTAATGTATACATATATCATGCTCGAGGGATCAATCGACTTCATATTAAGATATAACAGAGTCATCTGTTGACGAACGATTGAAGTTGATGAATTTAGCTTTATTGCGGTTCTTCTACAGTGACTATGTATGTATGTATGTATGAACTTATGAACTATCTTTACCTCCAGCGCATCATTAAGCAATATTCTTTTCAATTCACGTTAGTCTGTATACCCGTCCCTGCGCTGAAGCATGAACCTTAAATGTTTGTTATGTGCTACATGTCAAAGATCGCCATCAATGCTTCAACTAGCAGCAAATTTACCAACAACTATTTCCTGTAGATTTCCAGTGTATATTTGTTTCCAAATATATTTAAACTCGTAACTATAAATAGTTTCTCAGGTTAAGATAGGAAATGATATTTAATATAAAAAAAAATTAAAAAGATATCAAACAACTTTCGTTAAACTAACTGCAGGGTATGTAAGTACATGAAAAAAGTTATTACATTTTTCTTCCTTTTACTTTGCTCTAAGTTGACATTTCGCTTTTTAATCTTTAGCTCGTCTATGCAATTGACTCCATGTAGAAAAGTTCCCATAAATTGTTTGAATGGTTTTGACAGTTTTGGCCGTGAAACGAAACTTTAAATCAACGATCACTGGAAAGTTTAACTTCCTGGAACTTATTTCACTTGAGGCGAGACATTTTAGTTGGTGAATATTTCGATAAGATTTTACGTATTATAGATTTTTACATAGTGAAAAGAGAATGAAAACTTTTGAGTGTGGTTTTGAATTTTTGCGATATACATTTTAAGAAAAATACTGAAAAATTGATATACATTTGTAGGAAAATAAATCCAAATATGTTTCATTAGTTCGTAAATCTGACAGCAAAACGAAGCAGAGAAAATAAAAGAACTCACAGTGATTCGAATAAAAATTGAGAAGATATGGAAAGAATTTCTTACAGCATGATGTAAAAATACCTGAGGCAGAAAATTGGCAATTGAATGCAGTATCACAAATCCTATGATAGAAGACACAATCAATTTATTATTGGTAACTTTAACGTATACCACAGATGAAACAGTTTGGTTGCAAATAAATAATTCCTTCATGTGACCACTATATACACAAAATAATGACTCCCAACTGTACGGCGGCAATGGGGTTTGGATTAGGCCTGTTCAATCTTGACATCGTGTATGTTTGTTTTCTCGTCACTGAGTTGATTGGGAACTGATGCGCCCAAGATGTGGACTTTCTCTAGTTTAAGCAGGTGGTAAATAAATTATTATTTTTTGTTTATTATAGGTAAGCTAAGTATAACCGAATACACTATGATACCATTGTACAGTCTTAGCAGGAATGAAAAAAATTGGTGGGTAATTTGGAGTTCTTGGATTGATTTTTTGGGGGGAGTTACTCTGTTTTAAAGTTGTGTGGTATGCATAGAAAGAATTCTACAAGGAATTAGGCCAAAGATATCATCTGAGTTATAAGCTGAAGAGCCATAAGCTCAAGAGCTCTTGTGGTACGGGTGGCCTTATATTCACAGCGTAGTGCATCCAGCCCATGCCGATAAACGAAAATTGTATTCTAACTAGATGTGATATGGAATTTCTGGATACCAAAAATATGGTTAGTCTAATAAAGGTTGTTGCTAGATATTTCTAAGCCCTACGTGTTTAGAGACGGCCAGATAACCACTATATTGAAGAAATGTTGAATTATGCCACACGTGAATATGTTATAAGTCAATATTTTTTTAATTAAACATATAGCTACGATTTCCATATACAACACTCTTGTAACCTGTGGTCTGATAATATGTGAAGAAGATGCAAACTGAGAGCTAACCAATCATTATTAAATATTGAGAAAGAGATGAGGAGAGGAAGGAGAACTCTTAACTGAACCTACGACTTATGACCGTATTTGAACTCGATTTCGTAGATTTATACTCTTAAAGTATTTCTCATTTTCCTTTTGTAAAGTAGCTGAACTTAAAGCAAATTTCGTTATTTAGCAGGAAAGTTGGAATTGGCTACCATTATAACTGTCCAAATGAGTTGGATTGATTGGGTACCTGTCCATTAAGAATGTTAAGTTTAATGTAGTTAAACATTAATTATATTTTTTTCTTGGAAATTCATTTGAGAATTTTCTAGTCCCCAGGTTTTTCCAAGAAACTGTTGTGCAACAACAACGTAAAATGTGAAAACCTTTTTTTTTACAAATTTTAGGTCGAAAATGGGATACAAAAGAGTTGTATTAACTTGGGTCCTAATTAGCCAACAATATTTGTAGGAGCAGTAAAATGAATTTAATTTTTTGTTTTCTTAGAAATCTATTCGAACAATTCCTTAATATTTTAAAAATTTTGTAAATGTATTATCTGGTTTTGGGGTTGCGACGCCAGGACCCCAGAAAAACAACATTTTCTGAAATCTTTTATACTTTAGATCCGAACTCTTCTTGTTACATCTTCGTCGGTTTTATGAACTGAAACATTTTATTATATTAAAAATTTCGAAAAAGTCGAAAATAGAGAATAGTGCTAATTTGCAAAAAAAAATTCTATAACATATTCTTCGATTCCAAATAAAATCTAGTTTTACCTGTTCAAATTGGCTTATAATTTGGACCTTGAGCCCTGCGTATGTCAATAATGTTTCAATTTTAAGGCATTTTCACATCAAAAACAAGAACTAAAAAATGCAAACCGGAAAATTCAATTTATTTCACTTTAAAACAAGGGTTTTGCTCCAATGATTAATAAAATCAAGGGAAATAGAATAAGCTAATAATTTTACTAGTAAAATAAGACAATTACCTCAGATATTTTAGTAAAACACAACTTTATGTTTTATCGGTCGAAAGAAGTCCGAATTATCTGTCTGCTAATACTTCATAGTTGCGAATAATGTGCTCTGCAGATTATTATTCATTTTCGCATAATCTCCGTGTGCTTGGCTTTAGCGAGTTTGATGGTGTGCAGATGCTTGTTTCTGTCAGTGGGCATGTGATGCGCCTCGCTTTATTCCTGTTAAAATGCCGTCTGTAATCCTTGTACTTTCCCGCTTGCGGAGTTCAGCTTCAGTTGTTAGCCACGCCAGTCCGATATCTTTCTTTGGCTGCCTTGGTCGGGATCACATAGAAAGGTACTCGTATAGTGCTCCTGAATTTTCGTCTATTTTGATCCAGGCAACCAAATTAGAGCAACTATGTCTTTCAGCTCCTGTAGACAGCCCCATGCCAGCTTTCAAGAGTCGAGTCAATATTGTGGCGTTACTATCATCTTTATAATCAGAGATCCGTATTTAAATTCGCGCCTGTTTGACTCCCAATTTATTATTTTATTGTTAACTAAGTTGTCTGTTAAAAGAATGCGAAGCTTGAGATCTTTTAGAACCCCTATCATTAATTCGGTGTGCGTTATTTTCATCGATTTTTTATTATCAGAGGTCAAAAGTTTGTAGGTTTTGAGCCTTGTTTCTTTCAATTTGATCAGATGTAGGGGTTGTATGTTTAACAGGAGCTGCTATAGCAGTGGTTCGCATAGCCCCTACCTAGTCCTCATATACTGACAAATCTTTCTAATTTATTGTGTTGTACCTGTGTTGTTTCCTGCGTAGTCTTATACCGAAATAGAGATTGCATACGGGACAACCACTCTTACTATTGCCAGGTATACACCGAGTGGGTTATTTTGGGCTTTTGTCCCCAAATTTTTTTTATAAAGCTTCTAGAGACTCAAAGGAAAGGCAAGGCTTTCGTAATGACATGTTTGTTACGATTTTAACCACTTTAGAATACTCAATATTGTAGAATGTAAAGCAAATTAACTCATTTCTATCCTTTCTCTTTGTAAAATCAACTTTTAATCCAAATGGCCTGCACCAATTTTACATCATAATTAGCGTTTGCTGCATGAGTTAACATAGCCACATAAGAAATAGTCTATTAATGTCAAATTGCAAGATTTTCGTGGCCAGTTTGCACATGCATTTATCGAAATAATGTTGACATTAAACCTTGATCTTAATAAAACGATAGTTTCACCAGCAGTGTCATAGCTGACACCGTTTTGTTGAAACCACATATCAAACAAATCCATTTCATTGCAAATTCACCCAAAAGAAAATTTGAAGTCATTAAACCATATCTTTCGCCATTCACAGATACAGACACACCTTCGCAATTTTGAAAATCTCCTCATTAGGTCTTCCTGATGCCTGAACCGTACTAGTAATTATGTACGTGTACTTGCCTGTTGTGTGTCATTTTTCTTTTGTCCTCATTCCCCACTGGAACAATGTTGCAAAAGAATTTCTTCTTGTATCTTGCAGAGAAAAAATAGAAGTTTACTTAACTGAATTCCACTGGGAAGTCTTACGCAGTACCGTCTTCACTGTGTGAGGGTCCGGCACGTCAAGATCTAGTGGTCTGGTCGCTGGTGTTTGTGTCATCAACCTGGAAGAATGAATTTGGCTTGACTGAACGCGACATATAACTTACGGAGTTCATACAATTCCATAAACTAATGGTGGGAAGGAGAAATGGATTAACGATATAGCGATATAATTGATAATCGTTTTGAAATCCTGGATGGCGCGAGTTGCTTGCTTCTTTTGAATTTGAACATATCTTACACATAAATTTGATGAGTACCTAGAATTAGATAAAATTAATTTAAGCAAGATTTAGTACAAATTTATTAGATTAAGGTACAGTTGCTGAACTTGTTTTTTTTTTTTAATAATATTACATATACATACACATAATACTATCAGGATGATATCAGGAAAGTGCGGCCACGCAAGAAAACCAACTCTAAAAGGAAAAGGAATTGTTTATGTTAGGTGGTATTTATGTATTCGGCGAAGTACACTTTAAAACAAAAAAACAAAAATGAAAAACTTATCCGATCAAAGTTCTCTTCCAAATTGTCCACAAAATTCACTCACAACCTTGTACAATTCTCATCGAGTATTACGGCCGTAACTTTATAGCCCGGACATTAGAAATTCGCAAACTAAACTGTCCAGAGTCTAAGGCAAGAGTGGATTTATATTATTTAAGAAAATAAGCTTTGATTTGAAACCATGTGAAGGGGTTGTCAAAGCAAGGTTTTAATCACCAAATACCATACGAAAAAGATTTTAAGTAGGATATTCAAATATACCAAATTAAAGCCTATATTAAGGCGATTATTTTGACACACAAAAAAGTAGAAATATTATTAAAAACTTTCAACCGATTCAAACGGTCGGTACCCATTGCAAAAATATTGGATAAATCGTGGAAAACTTTCAAAATAGGGCGAACTGATATGAATTCGACGGTCTTGGTAGGTGAAGGGGACAATATTGGACGAAAAGTGGTTGAAGGTTGCACGTCAAAGCTTAGAATTCAAAGATTCAAGGTAAATTAAAGAAAAGGAGAAAAATTAGGGAAAATAAAAGAAAAGAATAGTAAGCGAGGCATAGGACAAGAAAATATTAAAATGGAAGGGAGATAAAAAGAAGGCAGGAAAGGAGAGAATTTCGACGGACGAAATTTAAAGGAATTAAAAAAAGAAAAGTGGAAGTAAAAATAAGTATCGCCGCAATTAAATGAGAGTTTTTTAACGTAAGGTGACTTTTGGTATACCTAATATGTTTTTTATAGGTCTCTACGGTTTCCAAGAGTTTTGCCAACGCTCGTGTCTGCGAACGCTAATTCGTCGGAATCAAAATTGTTTGTTTAGTCGACGTTTGCATTTCACATCACTCAGTTGTTGAAAAAAAACTGAATTTTATAAAGGAGAAGGATGATGAACTCATTAAGTAAAATTGCATCCATAACTTTACAATATAAAATTCAAAACTTACAAAAACATTTCCATTAAAGACAGTAAGTGAGAAATTATTGCAAAAAAAAAACTGTAAAGCCTCCGTTTCAAAGAGATTTTTCCAGCGTGAATGCGCGCACGATAACTACGTTGCGCCCGCTACAGGTGTTATATTTCTTTCATTTTAATTTCGAATCCCTTTCCTCACAGCTAGTTAGGGCAGTATCTTTTTGTGCTTTAGAGACGGACCATAACAAACTAAAGGTCAATGATTCCACCACCCCAAAAACCACACCACACGGCTTGACTGAGGATGAACATCTTCTCTAATTTCGGAAATTCTGTCCAGCCAGTTGGCAATAGTTTTGCCAGCAGAGTTTGCAATAGGATCATTCCACATGGGATACCTGGCGTTGAAGTCTCCTCCAATAACCGTGTAGGTAAAGTCCTTTCAGACATTGTTTAGGATCTCAAGATTCCTTCTGATATGAGCCATCTGTGCACCGCACCTGTTGTATAGGGAGATTAGTAGAAGCGTTTCTTGACAGGCGAGGAAGACCTTCACTGCCGTCCACTCCATGTTGCTGAGGGGTCTAAGCTTAATTTCTTCGAATTTAAGCCCATCCCGAATTAGTATTGCTGTACCCAAGGCTGAGTCAGTTTTGTCAGAACGGGTAGTTGAGAATTTCTCGAAGACTAGTTTGTGGCGAGTGTTTAGGTGTGTCTCTGATAGGAGGACAAAGTTATGTTTTTGTTCCGCAAGGAACGAATTAAGGGCTATACTTTTGCAATGCCGCACAAGTGAGTTGCAATTTAGTGCAATTATCTTCAACTTACTTATTTCCCTAGACATAGGCCGAAAGCAAATTGAAGATAATCACTTTAGCGTTCTGCTAGAGAATTGAGCTTCCTGTATTGAGGAATAAAGTTATTGATTTTCCCCATGAGTGTGAATAAATCACACCCGAAAAGGGATTTTGCCTCCTGAGTGCAGAAGTTATCTGACTCGTTTTGTGATGGTCTTGGGGCTTGTGTTACTCTTGGGGCTGGTTTTGGTATCGCTGGGATTCGTGGAAATTTAGGATTGTTAGTGTAGTTGTTTTTGTTAGTAGACTTGTTATTGCTTAATATTTGCGAGAAAGTCATACCTGGCTTGATGTAAATACTTGCTGATTCCTGCGCGAAGAGCTCTCGTTGCTTCTGCTCTTCCCGCCTTTTATTTCTGATAGCAGTTACCTCCTTGTATTTGGGGCATCCTCGATAGTTCGCTGGGTGTCCTTCCTTTTGGCAGTTGACGCAATACGGTTTTGTAGCCTCATCGTTTTTAATACGGGAACATTCTCCGGGTCCATGTAATTTTTCACATTTTACACAGCGATAATGTTGGCCGCAGTTGCTGGCGACATGTCCGAAGCGCTGAGACCGCTTGCATTGTGCCACTCCTTTGGTGACATGCTTTTCCCAATGCACGATCTGGTTCAGAAGGCGGTCCACCTTCATAATTTCGTTAATGGCGTATTGCGCATCAAATGCAATAATGAAGGCATCCATCGCCTTCCCCGATTTCTTGCTACGGGTAGTTTCCAGTTTGACTACGCTTTTTATTTTGACTCCTTGAAGTTGTTCTTCAAGAGCTGCCTTGACTTCTTCCACTTCGAAGGTGTGCTGACATCCTTTCAAAACAAGAGTAGTTTTTCGTCCTTCTTTGGGGGTGAAGGTGTAGGGCTCTACCCTGATTCTACCAAGCAGATTAAAAATGGCTTCCCTGTCTTATTCGGTGCATGGTTTTATTGTGCAATTGCTGCCGCCTCCCATTTTTATGAAGAATTCGGCCTGTTCTCCATACTGTTTAGTGTCCTGTTGAACTCCTTGTAGTTCAGTCCGTGGGCGATGATTGGTAGTGGTCTGCTTGCCTTTTTTTCCGCAACTTCTACTGGCTTTGATTATGGCTGGATAACATGCCTGTTTTCCATTTGCAGCACCTGATAATAGTCGCTGCTAATCCTTGGGTCCGCTGCCTTGATCTTTTTCGTCGCTTCCGACTTTTTTTTTTTGGCGGATCTTTCCGCGCTCGCCTCTTATTCTCTACCTGCTGGAAGTCGCTCTGGTCTATGCTAATTTCTATTTCATCCTCAGACATATCCTTGGACTGGTTGTCGGTTGAGCTTGATGAACTTGAGGGCTCTTTGCTTCCCAATGACGCTTGATTCCTTTCTTGCAACATTCTTATTGCAAGAGATTCTATGATGTTTTCAGGTACGTCGGAGATTTTCTCATTCGTGAAAACGTCACGCACATTTGCCTTAACGGCGTTGAAAATTTGGTCCTGATTGACCATTTTAGTGTCCTTTATCACTTTCACATTCACTTTATAAAAAAAAGATCATATGTGTCTTTTATCACTGCACATTTATAATTTTAACTCATGGGAGTCTTTTTTCTCACTATTTTTTCTCACTATTTTTGTAAACAATCAAAAGGCCGTCGGCATTCAATTTAGTTTATGAGTTCTTGGTGCCTTTGTGTTTTACACAAACGCATCCACAAAGCACTTCTCACTCAAATTATAATCAATTCACACATATGCACATGTGCCCAAGATGCCGTCGGCAAATATGCAAATTAAAGATTTTATAATTTTTCCGGTAAAAATCCGTCGTGGCCACCTTCAGTTATTGGCTGGATATAGGTGTTGCTACCTTGTCTGTCAGAGATGATCGAATCTCAGAGAGATCGAATCAAGTCAAACTGCTGTTTATATAGCCATGGATTGCGCACGGCTCCAAAGAACGGCATTCGAAAGCGCATGACAACAATAATTGGCATAGGAGCTGCACTTTGAAATGCAACCGTATATAAAAAAAGAGAAAAAATAATTTTTGTGAATTAATTCTATCCAATCTGAAATTTATTGCCTATTCATACATTTTTTTTTTTTTTTTAAATACATGTTTATGTCGACTTACCAAGGGCAGATGCGCTGTATACTCCCGTGTACAGTTGTTTCTAGCTGCCTCACATTTATGCCGCGTTGATAATTTAAATTTCTGATGGATTTTCTGGTTAGGTGAACAAAAATATTGTTACATGCCACAAAGTGAATCATGCGACATCTGTTGGGAATGGAAGCAACTTTAGGTTAGTGACATCCTAGTAAACTGGGTTTGGAGAATGGAATATTCAGGAAGGTTCTAGGATAATTCGTAGAGTATAAATGCGGCGCTGCTCACATCCAGGAGGCGAGTATTATTTCAGACAGCGAAGTGAACGAAGTAAACTATTTGGATTGCGATAATTAGAAGTACAGTACTAGCGATAAATAAAGAGTTGATTCTATAATTATTTGTGAATTTGTGAGAGTAAACAGTAAAGTTAAATAAGGAAAGAACTTTTGAATTATATCTGAAATGTTGTGTTTTAAATTGCGAACTAAGGCCACGCTCGTAACAACTGGTGTCAGAAGTAAAATAAAATCGCGAAATAAAGTGGTGGCATTTGACTTTGAAATTCAAAGAGTGATTAATTTGGTGAAATCGTGTGAAACTTTCCTGCTTTAAGTGAAAATTCCGAAAGATAATTTTATATTAAACTGTGAGTGAATTATCAAAGTAATGGGACGCAAACTAGAGGAGCTTCGCATACAGGAATTGAAAGTGGAGTTAGGGAAGCGGTCATTGCAAACGACAGGTCTAAAGAATGTTCTACTCGAGTGACTTAGACAAGCTTTGATAGAGGAAGAAAAGAATCCTGAGACATACATTTTCGAGGAAGAATCAGAAACTGAAGAAAAGCCTGCGATGAACATAGAACAGCTTTTGGGTACTTTAATGACCAAAATGGAGCTTTCAACCTTGCAGGTGAAGAATGCTTTTGAGGAACAAAAGAATTCTCTAGAAGCCCGTTTGGACGAACAAAAGAATGCTTTTGAGGAACAAAAGAATTCTCTGGAATCCCGTCTAGATGAACAAAAGAATTCTCTAGAAGCCCGTTTGGACGAACAAAAGAATTCTTTGCAGAATTGTCTAGAAACTTGTTTGGAGGAACAGAAGACTTTTCTTAAGAATTCATTAGACGAGCAAAATGTAAAAATTGAAGGAATCCAGCAGGAAGTGCTAGAAGTTCAACAACAAGTGTCGGAAGTACAACAAAAAGTCTCCGAACAGCTTGACAACTTTAAAAAAGATTTGGAGAAGATGAAGCATCGACAACCACGGCACGAAGGAATTGAAATATCCAATGCAGGCAGAATGAAACCTCCAATATTTGATGGACAAAATTCGTGGCATATTTTCAAGAGACAATTCGAGGCTGCTTCCGAAGTAAACGGATGGAATGATGCAGACAAAGCTACAGCTCTGGTATTAGCACTTCGAGGTTCTGCATCAGAGCTTTTACAAACTATACCGATAGAAAGGCAACGTGATTATACTGCATTAGTACAGGCGATAGAGTTACGTTATGGAGATGAACACATGCAGCAAGTATATCGCCTACAGCTACGCAACAGGATTCAAAAGCATGGCGAATCACTACAACAACTGCAGGCTGATGTGGAAAGATTAGCTTATCTTTCGTACTCTAGCGTAAATACGGATTTCCTTAATGAAGTGGCAACAGAAGCATTTGTGAACGCTATTGCAGATCAAAATTTACAACAAGCATTAAGGCTAGGATGAAAGAAATCAACAGCAGAGGCACTAGCCCATGCACTAGTGTATGAATCTGCCAGGCAAGCTTCTCGAAGTGCAGTACGAGTGAGAGAAATTTCGGTGGAGGAATGTACTTGTAATCGAATGCAGCCATCACAGAGCAATTCTTCACGTGGTATCCTGCGATGCTGGAATTGTAATAGACCAGGACACCTCCAAAGGGACTGCAGGAAACGCCGACGAATGGAAGCGCTAGAAGAAGGGCAGAAATATCGAGCTGGGCAAAGATATCGAGCTGGGCAGCAGACACACAGCAGAATACCGTCATCAGAGACCACTCCTTCGCGTGGTGTCATTCGATGCTGGAAATGTAGTAGACTGGCACACCTGCAAAACGACTGTAGGAAACGAGGACGAATGCAAACAACAGAAGAAGAAGAGAGAAGATGGCGAGCTAGAGAGCAAGCTTTCCGTGGAGAGACTAGACTGCAACCTCATGACTTTGAAATCCCATACCGCAAAGGACGTATCCACGGAAATACAGAAGCTTTTTCACAACGTCCATGCAATCCTGAATGGAAACATTGCGGAAGGAGGGAAGAAAAAGATGACGATGACTACAAAGATGATAACGTAAGTCGAAAGAAGAAAGGAAAGAAATCCAAAGATGGTGACGATTACGGTGATAAAAGTAAACAGAAGAAAGGAAAGAAATCCAAGAGCGAGGACAATGAAAGAAAGAAAAAGACGAAAAGTAAATGGTCTAAAGATGCTGAAAAGATGCTGATAATGACGATGATAAGGATATAATGAAGGTCGGAAAAGGTAAAGACAAAGGTTCTGACAATGATGATAATAAGAAGCGCAAAGGCGGCAATGAAAAGGATGACAATGGAAATCAAAAGGGCAAGAAATTTGAGGACAAAGGAATTAAAGATAAACGACGAGAGAAAAATCAAAGCATGGAAGAGTGTTTCAACAGAAGATTAATCAAACATCTCAGGAAGGTCTTCGACTATAATCAGCGCGATTGGTTTCCACATATTCCTATATTTCTAATGGCTTATATATCAGCTGTTTACAATATGACCAGACAAAGCCCATCTAAGGTCATTTTCGGAAAGGAAATGCGTTTACCTAGCGACCTCAAGTTTGGTATACCCAAAGGCGAACAAAAGTTACCAGACGACTACGTAACAAAGCTCAGACAACGATTAGCTGATATGCACGAGGCGACGAGACGTTCTCCAAAGTTATCACAACACTGGGAGAGACCGTATGCAGTTAAAACTAAAATTAAAAACATGCCATACAAGAATCAGCGCGGTGCAAGATCCAAAAGAAAAATCGTTCATCTAGATCGCTTGGGTCAAAAAGGAGAGCACCAAGACCGTGGACCATCTGTTGTTCGGGACGAACAAATTTTAAGAAGGGGGCAGTGTTACGTGCCACAAAGTGAATTAAGCGACATCTGTTGCGAATGGAAGCAACTTTAAGTTAGTGACATCCTAGTAAACTGGGCTTGGAGAATGGAATATTCAGGAAGGTTCTAGGATAATTCGTAGAGTATAAATACGGCGCTGCTCACATCCAGGATGCGAGTATTATTTCAGACAGCGAAATGAACGAAGTAAACTATTTGGATTGCGATAATTAGAAGTACAGTACTAGCGATAAATAAAGAGTTGATTCTATAATTATTTGTGAATTTGTGAGAGTAAACAGTAAAGTTAAATAAAGATAGAACTTTTGAATTATATCTGAAATATTGTGTTTTAAATTGCGAACTAAGGCCAGGCTCGTAACAATATCATCATGTGAAAATGTCGTGAAGTGCCCGTGTACAGTTAACTGGCTTGTTTTACTGCGAAATTGTTATAATTCTGCGTGTTACTCAACCTTTTTTTTGTTTTAGTTTTTCAGAATATAGGTGTGTTGATATGCATTGAAATGATATCAGAATTCTTGTGAATACTGAACATGCTGCCCCCGTTGAAAGGATGGAATTCCCTTCAAATATAAGACATATGTGATCTATTGAGAGTTCTGGTGATGCATCAAAATGTATCCTTAATCAATGTGTACGCCGTGAATATTTTTAAAAGATTTTGAAACCTAAGCAGAGACTTGGTTTGATAAGAAAAGGAAAAAGTGTTTCGCTGTGTGGCTTTTTTTGTATGTTTATTTTAATACACTCATGTCCCCATTTTTAAGTAGGCGAACATTGTACCGAGTTCCGCCCTGGGTGGTAAACCTCTGCTTTTTTTTTTTTTTGCATGGCTTTCAAGGAAATTACGATCTCCAGCGCGGCTCCCGTTGTGTGATTTGTCACAACCAAGTAAATTTCGTCGTCAACTTTGGTCTCTGTGGTTTCGGCAGGTTTCAATACAATATCTTCCAGGATTTTAATTTTGGAGACTAAATCTGGTTCGGTTGCGTGCTGTTCTGCTTCTCCTTGGTGGGATGATTCTGGCACCTCTTCTGCTGGTCGTTGGTCGCCTGGAGATTGTGGTGGTGAATCATCCAGCTCAATCACTTCTGAGTCCTTCAGTTGCAGATAGCGGAGTGGTCTGTAAATTTTCTTAATTTTAGATGCCTCCTTCAGTTGGCTGAGCTGTTGCCCTAGCTTCCAAATTTTCTTTACCTCCTGCTCAATGCTCCTACCAGGAGTTGGAGGCGATTTATCAACGCTGCTCTTATTGTCGTTTTGGGTTATTCCATGTTACTGGTCATAAACTGAAATTCAACTGTAGCTTGAATTGCCAAGTGATCAGATATTTAAAGCGAACTAACGGGTCATTTAGATTGCAAAAAAAAAACAAGAAACAAACAAAAAGAACAAAAATTTTATCGGCGAAAATTTGTTATCAGTTTTGGCAATTTCTCATGATATGACACTGAACCTTTGTATGGTTGTGTGAGAAATGTGAATTTCGGGTAGTGGAGTCACTTGAACGTTTCGTTTTTTTTTTGTTAGATGCGCATGCATGTGCAATTATCATAACTGCAGTTATCGATTGTGATACCGAACTATGTGAGTTTTATTGAAATTTCTTCTCGAATTTGAGAAGTTTATAATTGTAGTTAAAAGAGAAGGAAAATAAATTATATCTGCAAATGTAATGAATGTAAAATAGCCTTTGAAATTTAATGAGAAGAGCAATAATTTTTGGTCGAGAATGGATATCGTATTTATAAAAAGAGAAAAAACAGTAATTAAAGAGGCAAATTTTTGGAAAATGATTTTGTGTAAAGGAAGAATGGCCAATTTTGTAATCGGTCTTTTCAGCACTCCGTTTTGTGTTTTAACGCTTACAACTCTGACCATCTTATCCGCCCCCGGATGAAGTTGGATAATACGCCTTAATATCCAACTACAAATTGGTAAATTAGATTACTTGATGACCACTAAGTCTCCTAGTTTAGGATTGGAGATTGGGCTTCTCCATTTTGGTCTTTTCTGCAAGGAGTTTAAGTAATCATTGGACCATTTCCTCCAAAACTGTTGTTGTAGGAATTGTAAATATTTCCGTCTTGCCACTGATGAATTACTAGTCTCAATTGTTGGTTCTGGTGGAGTCATTAATGAACTGCCTGTTCAGTATTCTCAATAACTTCTTACAACTTTTCTATCAGAATGTACTATCTGTTTTGCTTAACCTTTATATACAACTTGCTCAATTTATATGTGGTAGTGGCTTCTAGTTTTTCATTAGCATATAGTTTTTTAATTCAGTCTTGCGAGAGAAGCGGTACAGCCTGCCACGCCACGCTAATATATTGTGTTTGATAGTAATAAAAGAATATTATAAATTCAATGTGTTATTATTTAATAGCTACATAGAACCTGGCCCTGTCCAAGTAATTCAATTGCGCATCTATTGCAAACATTTTTTGGTCCTTCAACGCGCGATAAACTTTAAATTTCATATTGGCGTTGGCATTAATACAATCAAAGCCTCATCTTAATCATCTTAATCACATGTACGCGTCGCATCGTGATTAAAGGTGCTAAATTGTTTGGAAAAGTGTAGTTCAAAGCACTTTCATTATTTTATAATAATTGGTAAAGTCTTTCGAACATTCGAGAACATATCGGTCACGTGCGTAGTTCATATACCAAACACACATAAACCGCGTATATACAGTACGCCGGTAAAACAGTTGTGCAGTTCATGTATGTACATAAGTGAACAGAAGCAAGTGACTCGGTTGCTATATACACACAACTTCAGTGTATTCCTGTGTACAAGCCACTCGCGAATGTGGTTTGTGAATTCGCTCAGTGTAAATTTGATACATGAACAGTAACAAGTGACTCGGTGTTATATACATAGTTTGGCAGTATCTTTCTGTTGCATTCGACTTTTGCATTGTGTGTTTCGCGAATTCAATCAGTTTCATTTTGGTACATTCCAGCAGTTACAATTGACTCGGTTATTATATACACACAACTTAGCAGTCTCTTTCTGTTTACAAGCCACTCGCGAAAGTAGTCCGTAAATTCGCTCAGTGTAAATTTGATGCATGAACAGTAACAAGTGACTCGGTGTTATATACACAGTTTGGGAGTCTCTTGCTGTTGCCTTCGACTTTTGCACTGTGTGTTCCGCGAATTCAATCAGTTTCATTTTATTGCATTCCAATAGTGACAAGTTACTCGGTTGTTATATACACACAACTAAGCAGTCTCTTTCTATTTGTAAGCCACTCGTGAAAGTGGTCCGTGAATTCGGAAGTACAACAAAAAGTCTCCGAACAGCTTGACAACTTTAAAACAGATTTGGAGAAGATGAAGCATCGACAACCACGGCACGAAGGAATTGAAATATCCAATGCAGGCAGAATGAAACCTCCAATATTTGATGGACAAAATTCGTGGCATATTTTCAAGAGACAATTCGAGGCTGCTTCCGAAGTAAACGGATGGAATGATGCAGACAAAGCTACAGCTCTGGTATTAGCACTTCGAGGTTCTGCATCAGAGCTTTTACAAACTATTCCGATAGAAAGGCAACGTGATTATACTGCATTAGTACAGGCGATAGAGTTACGTTATGGAGATGAACACATGCAGCAAGTATATCGCCTACAGCTACGCAACAGGATTCAAAAGCATGGCGAATCACTACAACAACTGCAGGCTGATGTGGAAAGATTAGCTTATCTTTCGTACTCTAGCGTAAATACGGATTTCCTTAATGAAGTGGCAACAGAAGCATTTGTGAACGCTATTGCAGATCAAAATTTACAACAAGCATTAAGGCTAGGATGAAAGAAATCAACAGCAGAGGCACTAGCCCATGCACTAGTGTATGAATCTGCCAGGCAAGCTTCTCGAAGTGCAGTACGAGTGAGAGAAATTTCGGTGGAGGAATGTACTTGTAATCGAATGCAGCCATCACAGAGCAATTCTTCACGTGGTATCCTGCGATGCTGGAATTGTAATAGACCAGGACACCTCCAAAGGGACTGCAGGAAACGCCGACGAATGGAAGCGCTAGAAGAAGGGCAGAAATATCGAGCTGGGCAAAGATATCGAGCTGGGCAGCAGACACACAGCAGAATACCGTCATCAGAGACCACTCCTTCGCGTGGTGTCATTCGATGCTGGAAATGTAGTAGACTGGGACACCTGCAAAACGACTGTAGGAAACGAGGACGAATGCAAACAACAGAAGAAGAAGAGAGATGATGGCGAGCTAGAGAGCAAGCTTTCCGTGGAGAGACTAGACTGCAACCTCATGACTTTGAAATCCCATACCGCAAAGGACGTATCCACGGAAATACAGAAGCTTTTTCACAACGTCCATGCAATCCTGAATGGAAACATTGCGGAAGGAGGGACGAAAAAGATGACGATGACTACAAAGATGATAACGTAAGTCGAAAGAAGAAAGGAAAGAAATCCAAAGATGGTGACGATTACGGTGATAAAAGTAAACAGAAGAAAGGAAAGAAATCCAAGAGCGAGGACAATGAAAGAAAGAAAAAAGACGAAAAGTAAATGGTCTAAAGATGCTGATAATGACGATGATAAGGATATAATGAAGGTCGGAAAAGGTAAAGACAAAGGTTCTGACAATGATGATAATAAGAAGCGCAAAGGCGGCAATGAAAAGGATGACAATGGAAATCAAAAGGGCAAGAAATTTGAGGACAAAGGAATTAAAGATAAACGACGAGAGAAAAATCAAAGCATGGAAGAGTGTTTCAACAGAAGATTAATCAAACATCTCAGGAAGGTCTTCGACTATAATCAGCGCGATTGGTTTCCACAAATTCCTATATTTCTAATGGCTTATATATCAGCTGTTTACAATATGACCAGACAAAGCCCATCTAAGGTCATTTTCTGAAAGGAAATGCGTTTACCTAGCGACCTCAAGTTTGGTATACCCAAAGGCGAACAAAAGTTACCAGACGACTACGTAACAAAGCTCAGACAACGATTAGCTGATATGCACGAGGCGACGAGACGTTCTCCAAAGTTATCACAACACTGGGAGAGACCGTATGCAGTTAAAACTAAAATTAAAAACATGCCATACAAGAATCAGCGCGGTGCAAGATCCAAAAGAAAAATCGTTCATCTAGATCGCTTGGGTCAAAAAGGAGAGCACCAAGACCGTGGACCATCTGTTGTTCGGGACGAACAAATTTTAAGAAGGGGGCAGTGTTACGTGCCACAAAGTGAATTAAGCGACATCTGTTGCGAATGGAAGCAACTTTAAGTTAGTGACATCCTAGTAAACTGGGCTTGGAGAATGGAATATTCAGGAAGGTTCTAGGATAATTCGTAGAGTATAAATACGGCGCTGCTCACATCCAGGAGGCGAGTATTATTTCAGACAGCGAAATGAACGAAGTAAACTATTTGGATTGCGATAATTAGAAGTACAGTACTAGCGATAAATAAAGAGTTGATTCTATAATTATTTGTGAATTTGTGAGAGTAAACAGTAAAGTTAAATAAAGATAGAACTTTTGAATTATATCTGAAATATTGTGTTTTAAATTGCGAAATAAGGCCAGGCTCGTAACAATATCATCATGTGAAAATGTCGTGAAGTGCCCGTGTACAGTTAGCTGGCTTGTTTTACTGCGCAATTGTTATAATTCTGCGTGTTACTCAACCTTTTTTTTGTTTTAGTTTTTCAGAATATAGGTGTGTTGATATGCATTGAAATGATATCAGAATTCTTGTGAATACTGAACATGCTGCCCCCCGTTGAAAGGATGGAATTCCCTTCAAATATAAGACATATGTGATCTATTGAGAGTTCTGGTGATGCATCAAAATGTATCCTTAATCAATGTGTACGCCGTGAATATTTTTAAAAGATTTTGAAACCTAAGCAGAGACTTGGTTTGATAAGAAAAGGAAAAAGTGTTTCGCTGTGTGGCTTTTTTTGTATGTTTATTTTAATACACTCATGTCCCCATTTTTAAGTAGGCGAACATTGTACCGAGTTCCGCCCTGGGTGGTAAACCTCTGCTTTTTTTTTTTTTTGCATGGCTTTCAAGGAAATTACGATCTCCAGCGCGGCTCCCGTTGTGTGATTTGTCACAACCAAGTAAATTTCGTCGTCAACTTTGGTCTCTGTGGTTTCGGCAGGTTTCAATACAATATCTTCCAGGATTTTAATTTTGGAGACTAAATCTGGTTCGGTTGCGTGCTGTTCTGCTTCTCCTTGGTGGGATGATTCTGGCACCTCTTCTGCTGGTCGTTGGTCGCCTGGAGATTGTGGTGGTGAATCATCCAGCTCAATCACTTCTGAGTCCTTCAGTTGCAGATAGCGGAGTGGTCTGTAAATTTTCTTAATTTTAGATGCCTCCTTCAGTTGGCTGAGCTGTTGCCCTAGCTTCCAAATTTTCTTTACCTCCTGCTCAATGCTCCTACCAGGAGTTGGAGGCGATTTATCAACGCTGCTCTTATTGTCGTTTTGGGTTATTCCATGTTACTGGTCATAAACTGAAATTCAACTGTAGCTTGAATTGCCAAGTGATCAGATATTTAAAGCGAACTAACGGGTCATTTAGATTGCAAAAAAAAAAACAAGAAACAAACAAAGAGAACAAAAATTTTATCGGCGAAAATTTGTTATCAGTTTTGGCAATTTCTCATGATATGACACTGAACCTTTGTATGATTGTGTGAGAAATGTGAATTTCGGGTAGTGGAGTCACTTGAACGTTTCGTTTTTTTTTGTTAGATGCGCATGCATGTGCAATTATCATAACTGCAGTTATCGATTGTGATACCGAACTATGTGAGTTTTATTGAAATTTCTTCTCGAATTTGAGAAGTTTATAATTGTAGTTAAAAGAGAAGGAAAATAAATTATATCTGCAAATGTAATGAATGTAAAATAGCCTTTGAAATTTAATGAGAAGAGCAATAATTTTTGGTCGAGAATGGATATCGTATTTATAAAAAGAGAAAAAACAGTAATTAAAGAGGCAAATTTTTGGAATATGATTTTGTGTAAAGGAAGAATGGCCAATTTTGTAATCGGTCTTTTCAGCACTCCGTTTTGTGTTTTAACGCTTACAACTCTGACCATCTTATCCGCCCCCGGATGAAGTTGGATAATACGCCTTAATATCCAACTACAAATTGGTAAATTAGATTACTTGATGACCACTAAGTCTCCTAGTTTAGGATTGGAGATTGGGCTTCTCCATTTTGGTCTTTTCTGCAAGGAGTTTAAGTAATCATTGGACCATTTCCTCCAAAACTGTTGTTGTAGGAATTGTAAATATTTCCGTCTTGCCACTGATGAATTACTAGTCTCAATTGTTGGTTCTGGTGGAGTCATTAATGAACTGCCTGTTCAGTATTCTCAATAACTTCTTACAACTTTTCTATCAGAATGTACTATCTGTTTTGCTTAACCTTTATATACAACTTGCTCAATTTATATGTGGTAGTGGCTTCTAGTTTTTCATTAGCATATAGTTTTTTAATTCAGTCTTGCGAGAGAAGCG
This sequence comes from Dioctria linearis, assembly GCA_963930735.1. Taxonomy (NCBI): domain Eukaryota; kingdom Metazoa; phylum Arthropoda; class Insecta; order Diptera; family Asilidae; genus Dioctria; species Dioctria linearis. The sequence goes on along the minus strand of CAWVNZ010001537.1, from coordinate 64,357 downwards.
GTACAGCCTGCCACGCCACGCTAATATATTGTGTTTGATAGTAATAAAAGAATATTATAAATTCAATGTGTTATTATTTAATAGCTACATAGAACCTGGCCCTGTCCAAGTAATTCAATTGCGCATCTATTGCAAACATTTTTTGGTCCTTCAACGCGCGATAAACTTTAAATTTCATATTGGCGTTGGCATTAATACAATCAAAGCCTCATCTTAATCATCTTAATCACATGTACGCGTCGCATCGTGATTAAAGGTGCTAAATTGTTTGGAAAAGTGTAGTTCAAAGCACTTTCATTATTTTATAATAATTGGTAAAGTCTTTCGAACATTCGAGAACATATCGGTCACGTGCGTAGTTCATATACCAAACACACATAAACCGCGTATATACAGTTCGCCGGTAAAACAGTTGTGCAGTTCATGTATGTACATAAGTGAACAGAAGCACATTCCAGCAGTTACAATTGACTCGGTTGCTATATACACACAACTTCAGTGTATTCCTGTGTACAAGCCACTCGCGAATGTGGTTTGTGAATTCGCTCAGTGTAAATTTGATACATGAACAGTAACAAGTGACTCGGTGTTATATACATAGTTTGGCAGTATCTTTCTGTTGCATTCGACTTTTGCATTGTGTGTTTCGCGAATTCAATCAGTTTCATTTTGGTACATTCCAGCAGTTACAATTGACTCGGTTATTATATACACACAACTTAGCAGTCTCTTTCTGTTTACAAGCCACTCGCGAAAGTGGTCCGTAAATTCGCTCAGTGTAAATTTGATGCATGAACAGTAACAAGTGACTCGGTGTTATATACACAGTTTGGGAGTCTCTTGCTGTTGCCTTCGACTTTTGCACTGTGTGTTCCGCGAATTCAATCAGTTTCATTTTGGTACGTTCCAGCAGTTACAAGTGATTCGGTTGTTTATATACACACACCTTAGCAGTCTCTTTCTGTGTACAAGCCACTCGTGAAAGTGGTCCGAGTATTCGCTCAGTGTAAATTTGATACATAAACAGTAACAAGTGACTCGGTGTTATATACGTTATTTAGCAGTATCTTTCTGTTGCATTCGACTTTTGCATTGTGTGTTCCGCGAATTCAATCAGTTTCATTTTATTGCATTCCAATAGTGACAAGTTACTCGGTTGTTATATACACACAACTAAGCAGTCTCTTTCTATTTGTAAGCCACTCGTGAAAGTGGTCCGTGAATTCACTCCGTAGTATATTGCTATAAACAGTGGAATATAAACAAGCCAGCAGTCTCTTTCACACTTACCTTAGCAAAATCGTTCTTCAAACTTGTGTTGGATATATGTAGTGCACGTTGCATACGCGGTTAAGGGTTATTGGGATATTTGCAGTAAAGGATATTTATTATTGACACAGGTAATTCTTTAATTAATTTATTTTGTCTTTTGAATAAAATGGACGCCCTACGAAGACAAAGGGCTACTCTAAATGGTTCAATAACAATAATTGAAACGTTTTTAAAAAACATAAATGCTGATGACATATCAGTGGAGGACGTTCAGGTTCGACTAGCTAAACTTGAACAACTTTTTCGTAAATTTGAAACGTTGCAGAATGAACTCGAATCTGATCTCGCTGCTGAAGATACTACCGAAGAACGAACTCGAGAAGATTGGGAGGAAAGGTATTATTCTCAGAAAGCGTTGGCTCATACATTTCTGAAGTCAGCACATAATGAAGACTTCTCAAACGGTCAGCATAATGAAACAAATGAGCTCGGATTGGCCATTCATTCCTTAGCACAGCATCAGCGCTCTAATCGAACGTATGATACAACATACATCTACACCGGTACCCACTGCATTGGTTTCAGATACCAAACTCCCTACGATCAACCTTCCCACGTTTAGTGGAAGTTACGAAGAATGGACTATATTTTCAGACTTGTTTAAAGCTCTTGTTGTCTCTAACGACAAGCTTACACGAGCCCAAAAATGAGAATATCTGAAAACAAGTCTCAAAAGTAATGCGATATCTGTACTGAAATACATATCTATAAGTGGCGCGAACTACACAGAAGCCTGGGAGAGGCTCAGTTCAAAATATAACAAGGAAAATTGTATTATCGATGCTCATATTCGCAACATTGTTGAACAGCCATCCTTTTCTAAGGCTACGGTGAATGACCTATCTCGACTTTGCAACGTCACAATCGAGTCATTCAATGTAATTAACAGCATTAAAGTTACCAACAGAGAAATGGGACGCTTTGTTAATTTATATCATTTCTTCTAAATTAGACGGAGAGACTACACAACTGTAAGTACGTGAAATCAAGGCAGAATCTCGTCCAGCAGTTAATGCAATTTCTTGAACCAGACTTTATGAACTGGAAACTTTACAATTACGTAGTCTGCGCAAGACAATTGCCAACACATCGACAGCAAAGAAGATCTTAACAGCATCTTTTTCATCATGTGCTACATGTAAGGGTAACCAGCCGCTTCATAAATGGTAAGCTATTCAGTGCAATGGATATTATTTCTCGAAAACAGTTAGTCAAAACAAAATCACTATGCTACAATTGTTTACGTTCTTCACATCTTCTTAAGACTTGTAAGTCATCTTCCTGTCAAGTCTGTAAGGCCGACATCACACACTCTTACATGATAATACAACGCAAGCTAAACAAGATTCAGCAATCATAGTACATACATCAGTCAAGGTTTCAAAATGTCACGCTACGCTGCTTCCTACTGCAGTAGTTTTTATTAAAGACTCATTGGGACAAGATCAACCTTGAAGAGTCATCTTGGACTCAGGATCACAAACTGCTCTTATTTCCGAAGCCTGCGTTCAACGACTTAATTTGCAACGAACTCACTCCAAAATGCAAATCAATGGTGTTGGATCTAATAAATTAGAAGACACTCGCGGTAAAGTCAAAATAACAGTTAGTTTCAGATTCACCAACGAATTAATAAGAGTTGTAGCGTTAGTATTGAACAAAGTAACTACGGATCTACCTTCACAAGAAGTGTCAAGTTTATATCGAATTTCTTCTCAAATCTACAACTGGCAGATCCTACGTTCGATCAATCAAGCAAAATTGACGTATTACTTGGATCTGATGTGTTTTTTTGATATACTTACGGATGGGAAACTTAATCATCCAGATGGTTCCCCAACGGGCTCCGATTCGATCTCTACATACTTGTGTTGACCTTGATGAACAACTACAAAGATTTTGGCAAATCGAGGATCTTCCTGTGAAGGAAACATTAGCAGAAGAAGGAAAAACAGTGTGAAGCTCATTTTCTTTCTACCCACATCAGACTCGAAAATGGACGTTATCAAGTTCCCTTTACCTTTCAAGGAAAGTACAGGATCTCTGGGAGAATCAAAGGCTTTTGCGGCAAAAAGGCTCACTGTAATGGAAAAAACATTTGAGCGAAATGGCGAGGTCAGTCGACAGTACACCGAATTCATCAGAGAATATATCAACTTAGGACATATGACACCGATTTCAGATGACGAGAAAATATACACTAACCAACACGCATGTTACATACCGCATCATGCGGGTAGTTAAGGAAACCAGGAGTCTCCGACTGGTTTTCGATGCTTCGTGTAACACACCCACTGGAATTTCACTAAACGACAAGCTTATGGTCGGTGCTACTATGCAAGACGATCTAGTCACACTGCTCCTTAGATTTCAGAAACACAAAATTGCGTTTGCGGCTGACATAGAAAAAATGTACCGTCAGATAAGGGTTCATGAAGATGACACAATGTATCAGCGAATCCTTTGGCGTGAAACTCCACGTGAACCAATCCAAGAGTACAATTTAATCACAGTGACATACGGAACTTCTTCGGCGCCGTTCCTGGCTACGAGAACATTAAGACAAACAGCACTGGGTCAATCTGAAAAGTTTCCATTAGGATCATCAATAATATGCTCGGACTTTTACGTCGATGATCTGTTGTCAGGAAGTCATTCAGTAAGGGACGCTCCAAAGGTTATCAAAGAACTCAATTCGATATAAAATTCAGCTGGCTTTACCTTACGTAAATGGTCGTCAAATTCACCGCGAAGTTCTACAAGATATTCCGCTCGACCAACAGGAGACAGAAATCATGGCAAACCTGGATAAAGCATCTTTTGTCAATACATTGCGTCTCAAATGGAATACTGTCAACGACTCGTTCATATTCACTGTCATTCTACCAGAAAATGTTATTCCGAACAAACGTCAAATGTTGTCAGATATCGCTAAAATGTATGATCTATTTGGATGGATCTCTCATGTATAGTGCAAGCTAAAATTCTGCTACAGAAACTATGGGCTCAAGACATCGACTGGGATGAAAGTCTTCCAGCTCCGTTAGCTTATCAATGGTACCACCTCCGAGAAGACTTAAAGAACAACAGTACTTTAAAAATACCTCGCTGGATAGAATATGACAACAGACTCGCACAGTTGCACGGGTTTTCTGATGCTTCAGAGAAAGCCTATGCTGCTGCAATTTATTTGAAGACAGTAGATTCAGAAGGAAATATACAAGTACATCTTGTCGCCGCTAAAACCAAAGTCGCGCCGCTTAAGCAACAAACTTTACCTCGCCTGGAATTATGCGGAGTTCTTCTAATGACAAAACTCTTGAAAAAGATTAAGTTAGCATTGCAGATTCCAGATATTGAATGTCATAGTTGGACGGATTCCACGGTCGTTCTGGCTTGGTTGTCAGATACTCCAAGATGTTGGAAAACGTTCGTAGGAAATCGTACAGCTGAAATCCTACAGGTACTACCAGCCAAAAGCTGGCAACACATAAACTCTTTAGATAATCCTAGTGATTGTGCATCACGCGGTATGATGCCGTCGGAATTGATTCATAATCAATTATGGTGGAACGGTCCATCCATTCTGTTAGACAGTACCGTGGCACTTATACCTGACGTCGATGATGCTCAAAAAGCGATAACTAACTCTGAAGGCAGAAGAATTGCTTTACGAGCAGTCATTCTTGATACTATGGATAAATTTATAGACAGATACTCATCCTTAACCCGCCTCATAAAAATCACAGCGTGGTGCAGACGCTTCGTTTGGAATTATAGAGCACCAAAAGCATAACGCAATATAGGGTCACTCTCAGTTGAAGAACTTAACAACGCTACATCAACAAGGAGCAAGATATCGCAACGTGAGAGCTTCACAACTGAAATTCAGCAAATAGAATCAGGACATCCGCTTAGTACAAAAAGTACTTTAATTTAACTGAATCCCTTTATAGATGATAAAGGACATCTACGAGTTGGTGGAAGGATACAGGCATCCTCATTGTCAAACAATCAGCGACACCCATTCATTCTACATAAATCTCACCAATTAAGCGAGTTGATTGTATTGGATCTGCACATACGCCATTTACATTGTGGTCAACAACAACTACTATGCCTACTATAAATGTTTGTCCATTACCAATCGATTATTCTTGTTTGAAGCGCGTTGTTTCAAGGGCGCCGGAATGTTCAGTATTCTCAACAACTTCTCACAACTTTTCTATCAGAATGTACTATCTGTTTTGCTTAACCTTTATATACAACTTGCTCAATTTATATGTGGTAATGGCTTCTAGTTTTTCATTAGCATATAGTTTTTAATTCAGACTTTCAAGAGAAGCGGTACAGCCTGCCACGCCACGCCAATATATTGTGTTTGATAGTAATAAAAGATTATTACAAATTCAATGTGTTATTATTTAATAGTTACATAGAACCTGGCCCTGTGCAAGTAATTCAATTGAGCATCTATTGCAAACACTGCCGATTCAAAAATGCCCAGGTGTTAACATATTTAAATCATCTGGATCATCTGAGATAGGGCATAATGGCCTGGAGTTCAAGCAGGCTTCGATTTGCGCGAAAACGGTTGCAAACTCTTCGAACGTTAGTAACGCGTTTCCCAATATTCGGCTTAAATGGGATTTGACAGATTTTACTCCCGCTTCCCATATCCCACCAAAATGTGGTCTTGATGGTGGATTAAAATGCAAACGAATTCTATCTTGTGCTACTTTTCCTGCCATTTCTTCACTAGCTTGTTTTATGGCATTCATGAAATCTTTTTGCAGAACTTTGTCCGCTCCAACGAAATTACTCCCGCAATCGGAATATATATCCGTGCAAAGTCCTGGTCGACTGGCAAAGCGTCGAAATGCTGCCATAAAGGCTGCTGTGGTCAATCGGATACAGATTCTCTGTGTATGGCGTTTGTGACCATGCAAAAAATAATACATAATAGCCCTTGTAGAAACGATTTCCTCTGTGCTTGGACATTTTCAGATTGATGGGACCAGCGTAATCCATGATTTGATTTTTATTGAAAGCGGATTGTTTAAATCAGGTAAGACATTTATGTATAATATGCTTGATCGTTTTTCGACCATGTGGAATCCAGAATTCGTTTCTTAATGTTGAAAGAACCAATTGCAAACCCCCACGTAAAGTTTTCATGCGAACATAATAGATTATTAATATTGTCAAGTCGCTTTCTTTCGGCAATATTATTGAATGTTGGGCCGCCCACACGCAATAATTCCTGCTCATATAAAAATGGGTTCAAAGGCAAAAATTTACTTTTGGCATGAAGTAGAATGCCTGCTTTTAATTGTTTAATTTCACTCTCAAAGGCAAGTCTTTGAGCTACCCTAATGAGCAGGTGTTTCGCTTGAGTTAATTCAGCAGTCTTAAGTAGCATTGCACTATTATGCTGATGCTTGATTGTGTTGAAAGTTTTCTTGCACCCCAAAAACCACACCACACGGCTTGACTGAGGATGAACATCTTCTCTAATTTCGGAAATTCTGTCCAGCCAGTTGGCAATAGTTTTGCCAGCAGAGTTTGCAATAGGATCATTCCACATGGGATACCTGGCGTTGAAGTCTCCTCCAATAACCGTGTAGGTAAAGTCCTTTCAGACATTGTTTAGGATCTCAAGATTCCTTCTGATATGAGCCATCTGTGCACCGCACCTGTTGTATAGGGAGATTAGTAGAAGCGTTTCTTGAGAGGTGAGGAAGACCTTCACTGCCGTCCACTCCATGTTGCTGAGGGGTCTAAGCTTAATTTCTTCGAATTTAAGCCCATCCCGAATTAGTATTGCTGTACCCAAGGCTGAGTCAGTTTTGTCAGAACGGGTAGTTGAGAATTTCTCGAAGACTAGTTTGTGGCGAGTGTTTAGGTGTGTCTCTGATAGGAGGACAAAGTTATGTTTTTGTTCCGCAAGGAACGAATTAAGGGCTATACTTTTGCAATGCCGCACAAGTGAGTTGCAATTTAGTGCAATTATCTTCAACTTACTTATTTCCCTAGACATAGGCCGAAAGCAAATTGAAGATAATCACTTTAGCGTTCTGCTAGAGAATTGAGCTTCCTGTATTGAGGAATAAAGTTATTGATTTTCCCCATGAGTGTGAATAAATCACACCCGAAAAGGGATTTTGCCTCCTGAGTGCAGAAGTTATCTGACTCGTTTTGTGATGGTCTTGGGGCTTGTGTTACTCTTGGGGCTGGTTTTGGTATCGCTGGGATTTGTGGAAACTTAGGATTGTTAGTGTAGTTGTTTTTGTTAGTAGACTTGTTATTGCTTAATATTTGCGAGAATGTCATACCTGGCTTGATGTAAATACTTGCTGATTCCTGCGCGAAGAGCTCTCGTTGCTTCTGCTCTTCCCGCCTTTTATTTCTGATAGCAGTTACCTCCTTGTATTTGGGGCATCCTCGATAGTTCGCTGGGTGTCCTTCCTTTTGGCAGTTGACGCAATACGGTTTTGTAGCCTCATCGTTTTTAATACGGGAACATTCTCCGGGTCCATGTAATTTTTCACATTTTACACAGCGATAATGTTGGTCGCAGTTGCTGGCGACATGTCCGAAGCGCTGAGACCGCTTGCATTGTGCCACTCCTTTGGTGACATGCTTTTCCCAATGCACGATCTGGTCCAGAAGGCGGTCCACCTTCATAATTTCGTTAATGGCGTATTGCGCATCAAATGCAATAATGAAGGCATCCATCGCCTTCCCCGATTTCTTGCTACGGGTAGTTTCCAGTTTGACTACGCTTTTTATTTTGACTCCTTGAAGTTGTTCTTCAAGAGCTGCCTTGACTTCTTCCACTTCGAAGGTGTGCTGACATCCTTTCAAAACAAGAGTAGTTTTTCGTCCTTCTTTGGGGGTGAAGGTGTAGGGCTCTACCCTGATTCTACCAAGCAGATTAAAAATGGCTTCCCTGTCTTGTTCGGTGCATGGTTTTATTGTGCAATTGCTGCCGCCTCCCATTTTGATGAAGAATTTCGGCCTGTTCTCCATGCTGTTTAGTGTCCTGTTGAACTCCTTGTAGTTCAGTCCGTGGGCGATGATTGGTAGTGGTCTGCTTGCCTTTTTTTCCGCAACTTCTACTGGCTTTGATTATGGCTGGATAACATGCCTGTTTTCCATTTGCAGCACCTGAAAATAGTCGCTGCTAATCCTTGGGTCCGCTGCCTTGATCTTTTTCGTCGCTTCCGACTTTTTTTTTTTGCGGATCTTTCCGCGCTCGCCTCTTATTCTCTACCTGCTGGAAGTCGCTCTGGTCTGTGCTAATTTCTATTTCATCCTCAGACATATCCTTGGACTGGTTGCCGGTTGAGCTTGATGAACTTGAGGGCTCTTTGCTTCCCAATGACGCTTGATTCCTTTCTTGCAACATTCTTATTGCAAGAGATTCTATGATGTTTTCAGGTACGTCGGAGATTTTCTCATTCGTGAAAACGTCACGCACATTTGCCTTAACGGCGTTGAAAATTTGGTCCTGATTGACCATTTTAGTGTCCTTTATCACTTTCACATTCACTTTATAAAAAAAAAGATCATATGTGTCTTTTATCACTGCACATTTATAATTTTAACTCATGGGAGTCTTTTTTCTCACTATTTTTGTAAACAATCAAAAGGCCGTCGGCATTCAATTTAGTTTATGAGTTCTTGGTGCCTTTGTGTTTTACACAAACGCATCCACAAAGCACTTCTCACTCAAATTATAATCAATTCACACATATGCACATGTGCCCAAGATGCCGTCGGCAAATATGCAAATTAAAGATTTTATAATTTTTCCGGTAAAAATCCGTCGTGGCCACCTTCAGTTATTGGCTGGATATAGGTGTTGCTACCTTGTCTGTCAGAGATGATCGAATCTCAGAGAGATCGAATCAAGTCAAACTGCTGTTTATATAGCCATGGATTGCGCACGGCTCCAAAGAACGGCATTCGAAAGCGCATGACAACAATAATTGGCATAGGAGCTGCACTTTGAAATGCAACCGTATATAAAAAAAAGAGAAAAAATAATTTTTTGTGAATTAATTCTATCCAATCTGAAATTTATTGCCTATTCATACAATTTTTTTTTTTTTTTTAAATACATGTTTATGTCGACTTACCAAGTGCAGATGCGCTGTATACTCCCGTGTACAGTTGTTTCTAGCTGCCTCACATTTATGCCGCGTTGATAATTTAAATTTCTGATGGATTTTCTGGTTAGGTGAACAAAAATATTGTTACGTGCCACAAAGTGAATCATGCGACATCTGTTGGGAATGGAAGCAACTTTAGGTTAGTGACATCCTAGTAAACTGGGTTTGGAGAATGGAATATTCAGGAAGGTTCTAGGATAATTCGTAGAGTATAAATGCGGCGCTGCTCACATCCAGGAGGCGAGTATTATTTCAGACAGCGAAGTGAACGAAGTAAACTATTTGGATTGCGATAATTAGAAGTACAGTACTAGCGATAAATAAAGAGTTGATTCTATAATTATTTGTGAATTTGTGAGAGTAAACAGTAAAGTTAAATAAGGAAAGAACTTTTGAATTATATCTGAAATATTGTGTTTTAAATTGCGAACTAAGGCCACGCTCGTAACAACTGGTGTCAGAAGTAAAATAAAATCGCGAAATAAAGTGGTGGCATTTGACTTTGAAATTCAAAGAGTGATTAATTTGGTGAAATCGTGTGAAACTTTCCTGCTTTAAGTGAAAATTCCGAAAGATAATTTTATATTAAACTGTGAGTGAATTATCAAAGTAATGGGACGCAAACTAGAGGAGCTTCGCATACAGGAATTGAAAGTGGAGTTAGGGAAGCGGTCATTGCAAACGACAGGTCTAAAGAATGTTCTACTCGAGCGACTTAGACAAGCTTTGATAGAGGAAGAAAAGAATCCTGAGACATACATTTTCGAGGAAGAATCAGAAACTGAAGAAAAGCCTGCGATGAACATAGAACAGCTTTTGGGTACTTTAATGACCAAAATGGAGCTTTCAACCCTGCAGGTGAAGAATGCTTTTGAGGAACAAAAGAATTCTCTAGAAGCCCGTTTGGACGAACAAAATGCTTTTGAGGAACAAAAGAATTCTCTAGAAGCCCGTTTGGACGAACAAAAGAATGCTTTTGAGGAACAAAAGAATTCTCTGGAATCCCGTCTAGATGAACAAAAGAATTCTCTAGAAGCCCGTTTGGACGAACAAAAGAATTCTTTGCAGAATTGTCTAGAAACTTGTTTGGAGGAACAGAAGACTTTTCTTAAGAATTCATTAGACGAGCAAAATGTAAAAATTGAAGGAATCCAGCAGGAAGTGCTAGAAGTTCAACAACAAGTGTCGGAAGTACAACAAAAAGTCTCCGAACAGCTTGACAGCTTTAAAACAGATTTGGAGAAGATGAAGCATCGACAACCACGGCACGAAGGAATTGAAATATCCAATGCAGGCAGAATGAAACCTCCAATATTTGATGGACAAAATTCGTGGCATATTTTCAAGAGACAATTCGAGGCTGCTTCCGAAGTAAACGGACGGAATGATGCAGACAAAGCTACAGCTCTGGTATTAGCACTTCGAGGTTCTGCATCAGAGCTTTTACAAACTATACCGATAGAAAGGCAACGTGATTATACTGCATTAGTACAGGCGATAGAGTTACGTTATGGAGATGAACACATGCAGCAAGTATATCGCCTACAGCTACGCAACAGGATTCAAAAGCATGGCGAATCACTACAACAACTGCAGGCTGATGTGGAAAGATTAGCTTATCTTTCGTACTCTAGCGTAAATACGGATTTCCTTAATGAAGTGGCAACAGAAGCATTTGTGAACGCTATTGCAGATCAAAATTTACAACAAGCATTAAGGCTAGGATGAAAGAAATCAACAGCAGAGGCACTAGCCCATGCACTAGTGTATGAATCTGCCAGGCAAGCTTCTCGAAGTGCAGTACGAGTGAGAGAAATTTCGGTGGAGGAATGTACTTGTAATAGAATGCAGCCATCACAGAGCAATTCTTCACGTGGTATCCTGCGATGCTGGAATTGTAATAGACCAGGACACCTCCAAAGGGACTGCAGGAAACGCCGACGAATGGAAGCGCTAGAAGAAGGGCAGAAATATCGAGCTGGGCAAAGATATCGAGCTGGGCAGCAGACACACAGCAGAATACCGTCATCAGAGACCACTCCTTCGCGTGGTGTCATTCGATGCTGGAAATGTAGTAGACTGGGACACCTGCAAAACGACTGTAGGAAACGAGGACGAATGCAAACAACAGAAGAAGAAGAGAGAAGATGGCGAGCTAGAGAGCAAGCTTTCCGTGGAGAGACTAGACTGCAACCTCATGACTTTGAAATCCCATACCGCAAAGGACGTATCCACGGAAATACAGAAGCTTTTTCACAACGTCCATGCAATCCTGAATGGAAACATTGCGGAAGGAGGGAAGAAAAAGATGACGATGACTACAAAGATGATAACGTAAGTCGAAAGAAGAAAGGAAAGAAATCCAAAGATAGTGACGATTACGGTGATAAAAGTAAACAGAAGAAAGGAAAGAAATCCAAGAGCGAGGACATTGAAAGAAAGAAAAAGACGAAAAGTAAATGGTCTAAAGATGCTGATAATGACGATGATAAGGATATAATGAAGGTCGGAAAAGGTAAAGACAAAGGTTCTGACAATGATGATAATAAGAAGCGCAAAGGCGGCAATGAAAAGGATGACAACGGCAATCAAAAGGGCAAGAAATTTGAGGACAAAGGAATTAAAGATAAACGACGAGAGAAAAATCAAAGCATGGAAGAGTGTTTCAACAGAAGATTAATCAAACATCTCAGGAAGGTCTTCGACTATAATCAGCGCGATTGGTTTCCACATATTCCTATATTTCTAATGGCTTATATATCAGCTGTTTACAATATGACCAGACAAAGCCCATCTAAGGTCATTTTCGGAAAGGAAATGCGTTTACCTAGCGAACTCAAGTTTGGTATACCCAAAGGCGAACAAAAGTTACCAGACGACTACGTAACAAAGCTCAGACAACGATTAGCTGATATGCACGAGGCGACGAGACGTTCTCCAAAGTTATCACAACACTGGGAGAGACCGTATGCAGTTAAAACTAAAATTAAAAACATGCCATACGAGAATCAGCGCGGTGCAAGATCCAAAAGAAAAATCGTTCATCTAGATCGCTTGGGTCAAAAAGGAGAGCACCAAGACCGTGGACCATCTGTTGTTCGGGACGAACAAATTTTAAGAAGGGGGCAGTGTTACGTGCCACAAAGTGAATTAAGCGACATCTGTTGCGAATGGAAGCAACTTTAAGTTAGTGACATCCTAGTAAACTGGGCTTGGAGAATGGAATATTCAGGAAGGTTCTAGGATAATTCGTAGAGTATAAATACGGCGCTGCTCACATCCAGGAGGCGAGTATTATTTCAGACAGCGAAATGAACGAAGTAAACTATTTGGATTGCGATAATTAGAAGTACAGTACTAGCGATAAATAAAGAGTTGATTCTATAATTATTTGTGAATTTGTGAGAGTAAACAGTAAAGTTAAATAAAGATAGAACTTTTGAACTATATCTGAAATATTGTGTTTTAAATTGCGAACTAAGGCCAGGCTCGTAACAATATCATCATGTGAAAATGTCGTGAAGTGCCCGTGTACAGTTAGCTGGCTTGTTTTACTGCGAAATTGTTATAATTCTGCGTGTTACTCAACCTTTTTTTTGTTTTAGTTTTTCAGAATATAGGTGTGTTGATATGCATTGAAATGATATCAGAATTCTTGTGAATACTGAACATGCTGCCCCCCGTTGAAAGGATGGAATTCCCTTCAAATATAAGACATATGTGATCTATTGAGAGTTCTGGTGATGCATCAAAATGCATCCTTAATCAATGTGTACGCCGTGAATATTTTTAAAAGATTTTGAAACCTAAGCAGAGACCTGGTTTGATAAGAAAAGGAAAAAGTTTTCGCTGTGTGGCTTTTTTTGTATGTTTATTTTAATACACTCATGTCCCCATTTTTAAGTAGGCGAACATTGTACCGAGTTCCGCCCTGGGTGGTAAACCTCTGCTTTTTTTTTTTTTTTGCATGGCTTTCAAGGAAATTACGATCTCCAGCGCGGCTCCCGTTGTGTGATTTGTCACAACCAAGTAAATTTCGTCGTCAACTTTGGTCTCTGTGGTTTCGGCAGGTTTCAATACAATATCTTCCAGGATTTTAATTTTGGAGACTAAATCTGGTTCGGTTGCGTGCTGTTCTGCTTCTCCTTGGTGGGATGATTCTGGCACCTCTTCTGCTGGTCGTTGGTCGCCTGGAGATTGTGGTGGTGAATCATCCAGCTCAATCACTTCTGAGTCCTTCAGTTGCAGATAGCGGAGTGGTCTGTAAATTTTCTTAATTTAGATGCCTCCTTCAGTTGGCTGAGCTGTTGCCCTAGCTTCCAAATTTTCTTTACCTCCTGCTCAATGCTCCTACCAGGAGTTGGAGGCGATTTATCAACGCTGCTCTTATTGTCGTTTTGGGTTATTCCATGTTACTGGTCATAAACTGAAATTCAACTGTAGCTTGAATTCCCAAGTGATCAGATATTTAAAGCGAACTAACGGGTCATTTAGATTGCAAAAAAAAAAACAAGAAACAAACAAAAAGAACAAAAATTTTATCGGCGAAAATTTGTTATCAGTTTTGGCAATTTCTCATGATATGACACTGAACCTTTGTATGGTTGTGTGAGAAATGTGAATTTCGGGTAGTGGAGTCACTTGAACGTTTCGTTTTTTTTTGTTAGATGCGCATGCATGTGCAATTATCATAACTGCAGTTATCGATTGTGATACCGAACTATGTGAGTTTTATTGAAATTTCTTCTCGAATTTGAGAAGTTTATAATTGTAGTTAAAAGAGAAGGAAAATAAATTATATCTGCAAATGTAATGAATGTAAAATAGCCTTTGAAATTTAATGAGAAGAGCAATAATTTTTGGTCGAGAATGGATATCGTATTTATAAAAAGAGAAAAAAACAGTAATTAAAGAGGCAAATTTTTGGAATATGATTTTGTGTAAAGGAAGAATGGCCAATTTTGTAATCGGTCTTTTCAGCACTCCGTTTTGTGTTTTAACGCTTACAACTCTGACCATCTTATCGCCCCCGGATGAAGTTGGATAATACGCCTTAATATCCAACTACAAATTGGTAAATTAGATTCCTTGATGACCACTAAGTCTCCTAGTTTAGGATTGGAGATTGGGCTTCTCAATTTTGGTCTTTTCTGCAAGGAGTTTAAGTAATCATTGGACCATTTCCTCCAAAACTGTTGTTGTAGGAATTGTAAATATTTCCGTCTTGCCACTGATGAATTACTAGTCTCAATTGTTGGTTCTGGTGGAGTCATTAATGAACTGCCTGTTCAGTATTCTCAATAACTTCTTACAACTTTTCTATCAGAATGTACTATCTGTTTTGCTTAACCTTTATATACAACTTGCTCAATTTATATGTGGTAGTGGCTTCTAGTTTTTCGTTAGCATATAGTTTTTTAATTCAGTCTTGCGAGAGAAGCGGTACAGCCTGCCACGCCACGCTAATATATTGTGTTTGATAGTAATAAAAGAATATTATAAATTCAATGTGTTATTATTTAATAGCTACATAGAAACTGGCCCTGTCCAAGTAATTCAATTGCGCATCTATTGCAAACATTTTTTGGTCCTTCAACGCGCGATAAACTTTAAATTTCATATTGGCGTTGGCATTAATACAATTAAAGCCTCATCTTAATCATCTTAATCACATGTACGCGTCGCATCGTGATTAAAGGTGCTAAATTGTTTGGAAAAGTGTAGTTCAAAGCACTTTCATTATTTTATAATAATTGGTAAAGTCTTTCGAACATTCGAGAACATATCGGTCACGTGCGTAGTTCATATACCAAACACACATAAACCGCGTATATACAGTACGCCGGTAAAACAGTTGTGCAGTTCATGTATGTACATAAGTGAACAGAAGCAAGTGACTCGGTTGCTATATACACACAAGTTCAGTGTATTCCTGTGTACAAGCCACTCGCGAATGTGGTTTGTGAATTCGCTCAGTGTAAATTTGATACATGAACAGTAACAAGTGACTCGGTGTTATATACATAGTTTGGCAGAATCTTTCTGTTGCATTCGACTTTTGCATTGTGTGTTTCGCGAATTCAATCAGTTTCATTTTGGTACATTCCAGCAGTTACAATTGACTCGGTTATTATATACACACAACTTAGGAGTCTCTTTCTGTTTACAAGCCACTCGCGAAAGTGGTCCGTAAATTCGCTCAGTGTAAATTTGATGCATGAACAGTAACAAGTGACTCGGTGTTATATACACAGTTTGGGAGTCTCTTGCTGTTGCCTTCGACTTTTGCACTGTGTATTCCGCGAATTCAATCAGTTTCATTTTGGTACGTTCCAGCAGTTACAAGTGATTCGGTTGTTATATACACACACCTTAGCAGTCTCTTTCTGTTTACAAGCCACTCGTGAAAGTGGTCCGAGTATTCGCTCAGTGTAAATTTGATACATAAACAGTAACAAGTGACTCGGTGTTATATACGGTATTTAGCAGTATCTTTCTGTTGCATTCGACTTTTGCATTGTGTGTTCCGCGAATTCAATCAGTTTCATTTTATCGCATTCCAATAGTGACAAGTTACTCGGTTGTTATATACACACAACTAAGCAGTCTCTTTCTATTTGTAAGCCACTCGTGAAAGTGGTCCGTGAATTCACTCCGTAGTATATTGCTATAAACAGTGGAATATAAACAAGCCAGCAGTCTCTTTCACACTTACCTTAGCAAAATCGTTCTTCAAACTTGTGTTGGATATATGTAGTGCACGTTGCATACGCGGTTAAGTGTTATTGGGATATTTGCAGTAAAGGATATTTATTATTGACACAGGTAATTCTTTAATTAATTTATTTTGTCTTTTGAATAAAATGGATGCCCTACGAAGACAAAGGGCTACTCTAAAGGGTTCAATAACAATAATTGAAACGTTTTTAAAAACATAAATGCTGATGACATATCAGTGGAGGACGTTCAGGTTCGACTAGCTAAACTTGAACAACTTTTTCGTAAATTTGAAACGTTGCAGAATGAACTCGAATCTGATCTCGCTGCTGAAGATACTACCGAAGAACGAACTCGAGAAGATTGGGAGGAAAGGTATTATTCTCAGAAAACGTTGGCTCATACATTTCTGAAGTCAGCACATAATGAAGACTTCTCAAACGGTCAGCATAATGAAACAAATGAGCTCGGATCGGCCATTCATTCCTTAGCACAGCATCAAGCAAATCTCAGCGCTCTAATCGAACGTATGATACAATATACATCTACACCGGTACCCACTGCATTGGTTTCAGATACCAAACTCCCTACGATCAACCTTCCCACGTTTAGTGGAAGTTACGAAGAATGGCCTATATTTTCAGACTTGTTTAAAGCTCTTGTTGACTCTAACGACAAGCTTACACGAGCCCAAAAATGAGAATATCTGAAAACAAGTCTCAAAAGTGATGCGATATCTGTACTGAAATACATATCTATAAGTGGCGCGAACTACACAGAAGCCTGGGAGAGGCTCAGTTCAAAATATAACAAGGAAAATTGTATTATCGATGCTCATATTCGCAACATTGTTGAACAGCCATCCTTTTCTAAGGCTACGGTGAATGACCTATCTCGACTTTGCAACGTCACAATCGAGTCATTCAATGTATTAACAGCATTAAAGTTACCAACAGACAAATGGACGCTTTGTTAATTTATATCATTTCTTCTAAAGTAGACGGAGAGACTACACAACTGTAAGTACGTGAAATCAAGGCAGAATCTCGTCCAGCAGTTAATGCAATTTCTTGAAACCAGACTTTATGAACTGGAAACTTTACAGTTACGTAGTCAGCGCAAGACAATTGCCGACACATCGACAGCAAAGAAGATCTTAACAGCATCTTTTTCATCATGTGCTACATGTAAGGGTAACCATCCGCTTCATAAATGTAAGCTATTCAGTGCAATGGATATTATTTCTCGAAAACAGTTAGTCAAAACAAAATCACTATGCTACAATTGTTTACGTTCTTCACATCTTCTTAAGACTTGTAAGTCATCTTCCTGTCAAGTCTGTAAGGCCCGACATCACACACTCTTACATGATAATACAACGCAAGCTAAACAAGATTCAGCAATCATAGTACATACATCAGTCAAGGTTTCAAAATGTCACGCTACGCTGCTTCCTACTGCAGTAGTTTTTATTAAAGACTCATTGGGACAAGATCAACCTTGAAGAGTCATCTATTCCGGTACCAAAAGAATTATTTATACTGCACGAGGTCCCTAGACGTAAGCCATAAACAAGACTGTAGTAATCGTATTGTCAGCTACTGTAAATATCACTGTTTTGCATGACTCTAGTACAATTTCATCCTGTTTATTGTTTCGAGCAATTAGTACACGAATTAATAAGAGTTGTAGCGTTAGTATTGAACAAAGTAACTACGGATCTACCTTCACAAGAAGTGTCAAGTTTATATCGAAATTTCTTCTCAAATCTACAACTGGCAGATCCTACGTTCGATCAATCAAGCAAAATTGACGTATTACTTGGATCTGATTGTGTTTTTTGATATACTTACGGATGGGAAACTTAATCATCCAGATGGTTCTGCAACGGGCTCTGATTCGATCACTACATACTTGTGTTGACCTTGATGAACAACTACAAAGATTTTGGCAAATCGAGGATCTTCCTGTGAAGGAAACATTAGCAGAAGAAGAAACACAGTGTGAAGCTCATTTTCTTTCTACCCACATCAGACTCGAAAATGGACGTTATCAAGTTCCTATACCTTTCAAGGAAAGTACAGGATCTCTGGGAGAATCAAAGGCTTTTGCGGCAAAAAGGCTCACTGTAATGGAAAAAACATTTGAGCGAAATGGCGAGGTCAGTCGACAGTACACCGAATTCATCAGAGAATATATCAACTTAGGACATATGACACCGATTTCAGATGACGAGAAAATATACACTAACCAACACGCATGTTACATTACCCCATCATGCGGTAGTTAAGGAAACCAGGAGTCTCCGACTGGTTTTCGATGCTTCGTGTAACACACCCACTGGAATTTCACTAAACGACAAGCTTATGGTCGGTGCTACTATGCAAGACGATCTAGTCACACTGCTCCTTAGATTTCAGAAACACAAAATTGCGTTTGCGGCTGACATAGAAAAAATGTACCGTCAGATAAGGGTTCATGAAGATGACACAATGTATCAGCGAATCCTTTGGTGTGAAACTCCACGTGAACCAATCCAAGAGTACAATTTAATCACAGTGACATACGGAACTTCTTCGGCGCCGTTCCTGGCTACGAGAACATTAAGACAAACAGCACTGGGTCAATCTGAAAAGTTTCCATTAGGATCATCAATAATATGCTCGGACTTTTACGTCGATGATCTGTTGTCAGGAAGTCATTCAGTAAGGGACGCTCCAAAGGTTATCAAAGAACTCAATTCGATATAAAATTCAGCTGGCTTTACCTTACGTAAATGGTCGTCAAATTCACCCGAAGTTCTACAAGATATTCCGCTCGACCAACAGGAGACAGAAATCATGGCAAACCTGGATAAAGCATCTTTTGTCAATACATTGCGTCTCAAATGGAATACTGTCAACGACTCGTTCATATTCACTGTCATTCTACCAGAAAAGGTTATTCCGAACAAACGTCAAATGTTGTCAGATATCGCTAAAATGTATGATCTATTTGGATGGATCTCTCCATGTATAGTGCAAGCTAAAATTCTGCTACAGAAACTATGGGCTCAAGACATCGACTGGGATGAAAGTCTTCCAGCTCCGTTACCTTATCAATGGTACCACCTCCGAGAAGACTTAAAGAACAACAGTACATTAAAAATACTTCGCTGGATAGAATATGACAACAGACTCGCACAGTTGCACGGGTTTTCTGATGCTTCAGAGAAAGCCTATGCTGCTGCAATTTATTTGAAGACAGTAGATTCAGAAGGAAATATACAAGTACATCTTGTCGCCGCTAAAACCAAAGTCGCGCTGCTTAAGCAACAAACTTTACCTCGCCTGGAATTATGCGGACTTCTTCTAATGACAAAACTCTTGAAAAAGATTAATTTAGCATTGCAGATTCCAGATATTGAATGTCATTGTTGGACGGATTCCACCGTCGTTCTGGCTTGGTTGTCAGATACGCCAAGATGTTGGAAAACGTTCGTAGGAAATCGTACAGCTGAAATCCTACAGGTACTACCAGCCAAAAGCTGGCAACACATAAACTCTTTAGATAAAACTAGTGATTGTGCATCACGCGGTATGATGCCGTCGGAATTGATTCATAATCAATTATGGTGGAACGGTCCATCCATTCTGTTAGACAGTACCGTGGCACTTATACCTGACGTCGATGATGACAAAAAAAAAGGGATAACTAACTCTGAAGGCAGACGAATTGCTTTACGAGCAGTCATTCTTGATACTATGGATAAATAGATACTCATCTTTAACCCGCCTCATAAAAATCACAGCGTGGTGCAGACGCTTCGTTTGGAATTATAGAGCACCAAAAGCATAACGCAATATAGGGTCACTCTCAGTTGAAGAACTTAACAACGCTACATCAACAAGGCGCAAGATATCGCAACGTGAGAGCTTCACAACTGAAACTCAGCAAATAGAATCAGGACATCCGCTTAGTACAAAAAGTACTTTAATTTAACTGAATCCCTTTATAGATGATAAAGGACATCTACGAGTTGGTGGAAGGATACAGGCATCCTCATTGTCAAACAATCAGCGACACCCATTCATTCTACATAAATCTCACCAATTAAGCGAGTTGATTGTATTGGATCTGCACATACGCCATTTACATTGTGGTCAACAACAACTACTATACCTACTATAAATGTTTGTCCATTACCAATCGATTATTCTTGTTGAAGCGCGTTGTTTCAAGGGCGCCGGAATGTTCAGTATTCTCAACAACTTCTCACAACTTTTCTATCAGAATGTACTATTTGTTTTGCTTAACCTTTATATACAACTTGCTCAATTTATATGTGGTAATGGCTTCTAGTTTTTCATTAGCATATAGTTTTTTAATTCAGACTTTCAAGAGAAGCGGTACAGCCTGCCACGCCACGCCAATATATTGTGTTTGATAGTAATAAAAGATTATTACAAATTCAATGTGTTATTATTTAATAGTTACATAGAACCTGGCCCTGTGCAAGTAATTCAATTGAGCATCTATTGCAAACACTGCCGATTCAAAAATGCCCAGGTGTTAACATATTTAAATCATCTGGATCATCTGAGATAGGGCATAATGGCCTAGAGTTCAAGCAGGCTTCGATTTGCGCGAAAACGGTTGCAAACTCTTCGAACGTTAGTAACGCGTTTCCCAATATTCGGCTTAAATGGGATTTGAGAGATTTTACTCCTGCTTCCCATATCCCACCAAAATGTGGTCTTGATGGTGGATTAAAATGCAAACGAATTCTATCTTGTGCTACTTTTCCTGCCATTTCTTCACTAGCTTGTTTTATGGCATTCATGAAATATTTTTGCAGAACTTTGTCCGCTCCAACGAAATTACTCCCGCAATCGGAATATATATCCGTGCAAAGTCCTGGTCGACTGGCAAAGCGTCGAAATGCTGCCATAAAGGCTGCTGTGGTCAATCGGATACAGATTCTCTGTGTATGGCGTTTGTGACCATGCAAAAAATATTACATAATAGCCCTTGTAGAACCGATTTCCTCTGTGCTTGGACATTTTCAGATTGATGGGACCAGCGTAATCCATGATTTGATTTTTATTGAAAGCGGATTGTTTAAATCAGGTAAGACATTTATGTATAATATGCTTGATCGTTTTTCGACCATGTGGAATCCAGAATTCGTTTCTTAATGTTGAAAGAACCAATTGCAAACCCCCACGTAAAGTTTTCATGCGAACATAATAGATTATTAATATTGTCAAGTCGCTTTCTTTCGGCAATATTATTGAATGTTGGGCCGCCCACACGCAATAATTCCTGCTCATATAAAAATGGGTTCAAAGGCAAAAATTTACTTTTGGCATGAAGTAGAATGCCTGCTTTTAATTGTTTAATTTCACTCTCAAAGGCAAGTCTTTGAGCTACCCTAATGAGCAGGTGTTTCGCTTGAGTTAATTCAGCAGTCTTAAGTAGCATTGCACTATTATGCTGATGCTTGATTGTGTTGAAAATTTCCTTGCGGCAGTAGTTAGGGAATCTTAGGCAATATGCAGTGACTTGTTGTAGCTTGGCAAAGGTCGATAATTTGCTGAGTATCTCATGTATGTCTGAATGCGCTGTAGTTACACAACTTACTCGCTATCTAGAGAACCATAAGGTTTGCATCAGAACTTTAGCTGTGACCGTGATTGGAGAAATCCAACGAAGTGGATCAAAAAGTGTAGCAATTTCTGACAAAACTGAATGCTTTGTAGACATGCAATCTGCAAACTGTTCATTTTGGAAAGTAAAATGATCAGTTGCTTGGTGCCAATGAATGCCCAAGGTTTTTATTGTTTCATCACTTGCTAACCGTAAAGGAAGGTGTACCTCTCTATGTTCTTCTGGGATGATTGATAAGAGATCCGGTGTATTGCTGGCCCACTTCCCTAAATTGAATCCTGCTGACGACAAGAGGTTGATAAGCTGCCCTTGTATTTCCAATGCTTCGTCGATGGAATCTGCACCAGTGAGCAGATCATCAACATAAAAATCCCGTAGTATAATTTTATCAGCTATAGAATATTTAGCAGCTTCATCAGTGGCTATCTGTTGAAGGGTTTTTATTGCTAAATATAGAGCTGGTGTTGTACCAAATGTAACCGTAGTTAATTTATAATCTTTGATCGCTTCATTGGGATTGCTTCCCCAAACTATCCTTTGATAATTTTGATTTGGAGGTTGAACGTTTATCATTCTATACATTTTCTCTATGTCGGCTGACATAGCGAATTTGTACTTTCGCCATCGAAGTAAAGTTGAGAAAAGTTCAGATTGCAGTACTGGACAGGTATGCAATTGTTCATTTAAACTTTTCCCATTAGTCGATTTAGCCAAAGCATCGAAAACAACCTGAACTTCGGTAGTTGTACTATCCTTTATAATGGCGTGTTGAGGAAGATAATAGCATTTATATTTATTAATTTCCTTATCAACCGCTATCATGTTCCCTAATGATTGATACTCATTAATACAGGCTTTATATTACTGACTAAGCTCAAGAATTTGTTCTAGTTTCCGATCTAAACTGTGAAATCATCTAACGGCCATTCCACGAGAGTCGCCTAAGCTGGAACTTTCGTTGATGAAGGGCATACGGACTTCATATCGGCCGTTTACGTTTCGATACTGTGTTTTCGGATAAAATTCTTCACAATCACGGTCTGCTTTAGACAATTGTCTTCCTGAAGTAAATTCTTCAGATTCCCAAAACAGTCGCAGAAGTTTATCCAGTGAAGACTCTTCCTCGTAATGAGCGTTTATTGTTAGCGCAGACGCTTTGGAGATTGTGGAAGTGCCTTTTAGATTCCCGAAAAGAATCGAACCAAGCGTATTATTTTGCGCGATTGGTGTTCTGGAGAACCCTTTCGTAACCCTTCCACTTGAATTTCTCCATATACATCCGCTCCTAAGAGCAGGTCGATTTTCCTGGTTTGAAAAAATATGGATCGGAGAGTTTCAGATCTCGTACATGGCTCCATTCCTTGTGTGGAATGGTGAACGGAGGTAATATGTCTGTTATAGTGTTTACAACAAGAGCATCAATCGTCGTCACCTAATTCGTGGTTGAATAATTGGTTTTTGACATACATAGCTTCTGACTTTCCTAAGCCAGTGATTTGTATTGATGTGTTCATTCTAGCCAATTGCCGCTTGCACGCAGCGGCTTGTGTTATGAACGTGACTTGGGAGCCTGAGTCAATCAGGGCTCGTAGAGGAAACATGGTACCCTCTTTTGACGGAACTTTCAGCAATGCAGTGGCAAGCAAAGCTTGTGTTCGTACTGATTGATTCGCGTGAAGCGTGTGAACATTGGATGTGGAAGGTGAAGGTTAAGCTTGTATAGCTGGACTTTCTGATGCCTTGATCAAACCTTAAGGAGTTGCGTTATTCCTATGAAGTAAGGAATGATGTTTCCTTCCACATCGCTGGCACGTGAATTTGCTTGAGCAAAACTTCGAGCTTTGACCTTTTGAAAGGCAGTTAATGAACAAGTTGTTTGACGTGACAATTTTGAATCTTGAATCTACATCTTGTTTAATAAATTTTGGACATTTGAATATTCGATATTGCTCTTTGCATATTATACATCTGTACCCAGATGAAGAAAGGTGAGTGGATGCTCTTGGAATTTGAGCTGGTTTGCCGATTGAATGTGGTTTTGCGTCTGAGATTGCCTCTAGAGTTCGGAATCTCGTCTCTACCAAAGCTTTTAAAGATTCTAGACTTGGAAGATCGTTTGTACTATTCACTGCTTGTTCCCATAAGCGATGGGTCTCTGCTGGTAAGCATTGCACTAGCATGTAAATTGGGATTGTATTCCAGTGTTTAGTGGGGACTTCTAATACTTCGAGTTCGTAAATGCATTCGCAAGATTTGTTTAGCACAGTTTTGATTACCTTGGCTGACTCTTGTGTTGCTTTAGATAAATTGAACAGAATTTTTAAATGAGCAGTAATTAATACTCGTTTGTTGTCATACCTGTAAAATAATATCTTCAATGCGTTGTCGTAACTCGCGTTGGTGATTCGAAGCTGACGAAACAAATGTTCTGTTTCCCCAGAAATATCTGACTTTAAATAAAGCAATTTCTGCACCGGAGATAACGCAGAATTTGTATGCACCAGGGACTGGAATAGATCGCGAAACGATCTCCATGACTCATATGACACTGAGAATTTTGGTATTGTGATGCTAGGCAATCTCAGAAACGGGGAAGAGTCATTCTCCATGTTTGGAATTGATTCTACTTTTATTTCGAATGCATCTAATGCATCTTTCGAATACCTCGAAACGTGTAGTTTTTATTTTCCGCACTTGAAAACTGATCGATTGCAACATAGTCGTATTTTTGAATTTTGCTATCCTCTAAAGCCTGAGTAGTTTGGTTTATTATATAATGCGTTTTCTTATAGTCGGACCAAATTTCGCTCAGTGCGTGAACCGCTCAGAAATAAGTCCTTTCGTTCGTTTCTCCACATCAGTATTATTGTAGTTATTGAACGATTTTTCGAATAATTGTGAAGAGGTGGCTTGGTTAGCGAAAAGTTTTTGAAGTTCAGCCATGTTTGAAAAATAAATAATATATACCACTAGTCCTTAAATTTGGCTGCGAAGGACCATTAAATGTACTGCCCGTAGTTAGAGCGTACATGCAATAAATGAGGAGTGTGGTGAAAGATATGCCACTGGTATAAAGCTAGTGGTTTTATTCATTTATTCACTTCACTAAATGTTTCAAGTTCAATAAGTACTATAACTTGAGAAATACAAGATATATACTATAACTTGAGAACTACAATATATATATATATATATATATATATTTTATAATATTAAAAGCTGAAACCCATATTTAATAAATGATTAGAAAATGAATTTGATTTATAAAAATGTTGCCATTGATTTGCACTCACCTGTTCAATATATGGCAACTGATTAACTTGACTTTGAGTTGATTGAGGTTGGGAGGGATTAGGATATATTTTATTCCAGTCGATACCCAGAATAAAATATTTGTATTAGAAATTGTCTTGTTACAGTCGATACCCGCAATAAGACTCTTTATTTCAGTCGCTACCCGCAATAAAGTGGTTTGTTAGTAAATTTCTTATTACAGTCGAGACCCGCAATAACAATCTTTATTACAGTCGATACCCGGAATAAAGTGTTTTGTTAGTAATTGTCGTATTACAGTTGAGACCCGCAATAAAGTGTTCTGTGTTAGTAGTTGTCTTACTACAGTCGATACCCACAGCAAGACTCTTTATTACAGTCGATACCAGCGATAAAGTGTTTTATGTTAGTACCTGTCTTACTGCAGTCAATACCCACAGTAAGACTTTTTCTTACAGTCGCAATGAAGTGGTTTTATTAGTAATTGTCTTATTACAGTAGATACCCGAAATAAGACTCTTTATTACAGTCGAGACCCGTGTTAGTAATTTATTCTCATTGCAGTCGATACCCACAATAAGAATCTTTAGTTTCATTGCTATCCAAAATAAAACCTTAATCCAGTCGGTACCCAGACTAAGTTCTTTATTCTAGCAGTCAATTAAATAAAGCAGTAATATGTTAATAAAATGTAAAACTCTGGCAGAAAACACTAGGAAAAATAAATCGCCAAGTTAATCACTGCACTGCCTAATTACAAAAGAGATCGAATCAAGTCAAACTGCTGTTTTTATAGCCATGGATTGCTCACGGCACCAAAGAACGGCATTCAAAGGTGCATGACGACAATAATTGGCATAGCAGCTGCAGTTCGAAATGCAACCGTATATAAAAAAAAATTTTGTGTATTAATTCAATCCAATCTGGAATTTATTGCCTATTCAAACAATTTTTTTTTGTAAAAACAAAAACAAAAAATCGACTTACCAAGTGCTGATGCGCCGTATACTCCCGCGTACCGTTGTTTCTAGCTGCCTCACTTTTATGCCGCGTTGATAATTTAAATTTCTGATGGATTTTCTGGTTAGGTTAACAAAAATATCATCATGTGAAACTGTCGTGTAGTGCCCGTGTACAGTTAGCTGGCTTGTTTTACTGCGAAATTGTTATAATTCTACGTGATACACATCCTTTTTATCGTTTTATATTTGGGGTATACATATAGGTGTGTTGGTATGCAAGTTTGTTGATTGAAATGATATCAAACTTCTTGTGAATACTGAACATATGCATATATATCCGAAGACCCATTACACTGTTTCAAGTTAACGATGTTAATTTAAAAGGTAGAAAAAAAAAGACAAGACATGGAGGAAGTGTTGTAATGCAACGTAAAATAACAAAGGAAATACTATGGTGGAAAGGATGTGTTCCAGTTCGTGAATGAACGGAATAAACTATTCTGCCAGAGAAATAAAAAACAAGGAAAATTCGACCGGAATTACTAGGTACACTAAACAAGAGCAGAAAATTATTTGGTTGGATTAGATTAATTTGTCAGGTTCAAGTAGATATAAAACCTGTGCTCCCAATTTTAGCTGTTTGGGAAGTTTCCTGATCTTGTGAAAATGTAATTTTCCATCATATGGCTGTGTGCACTGATATCCACTGCAAATGAACTGAGCACATACTTATGCTTCCCTTGATTCTTTCAGTATTTTTGTCCTTTTTTTTTCTTGTTATTTTTCCTGAATATAAATGTTTGTCCTTCATCTGAATTATTAATACTTCTCACAAGCATATGTGCGGAAGTGGGTAGAGTTATTCACAACAGATTTGGCTTTGTTTTTTCAATTTGTTTTTTGAGTAAATGTCTTTTTAATCTACTCGACAGTAGCAGCAGTGTCTCTTGAGGATTTAATGTGACTTTTGTTTCTATGTAAAAATTGTATGAAACAATTCATTCGGAATATGAAATGGTTAGAAAATTATCAAAAGTTCATTCACAGATGTAGTTTTTTTAGTTTGTTAACTAATTAAGTATTTTGAAAAATCTAATTAAATATTACAGAGAAAAAAAACCGCAGCTGCGTTGGGTTTTTGATGTCAAGACCTTCCGTTAACGAGCCACCTACGATTGCTGTTATTAATTGATGTTACTGTTGCTACTCCCTCTCGTATTTAGTATTTTTTAATCTTCTTAAGTCACAAATGCTTTCAGCTGGTTACTACCCAGTAATTAAAAAACATATTTTAGGGCGCCATTTTTTGATGGATTCGATATTGTTAGAGTTTCTGTAAAGATTCTCATTAACAGGACGAATAATTGCTTACATATCCTAGATGAAATCCTATCATTTAAAGTTTCTTTATACAAAATACGTAATTACGGCATTGCAAAATTGATTGGACAGCCATGTGATAATATTAAAAGAAATTCATTAAAGACCGATTACAGGGAACAAGGTAAAGGTGATTAATTACGTTAACGCCTACCAGGGGAAGACCTTGCCATGCAAGGCACTCTGTCAAGACCGTCCGTACGTGACGAAGAGTCACATCCTGCCCGAGGTGTTCCTGCACAGGCAGCTGGTGGGCATCCCCTGGGGTGCAGCTGGCTACCTGACTGAATACGGCGGATCTAGAGAGGAAAACTCGATAAAACCCGTAATCCCAGGTGTAAACAATCGTGTCTACGGGATGAATGGCACTGCGTGAGTGTGTCTTATAACGATGGACTCCGGATACCAGGCGACCTCCGGTTTCAACCTTAGCCTTATCTCGGCATACCGGCTCTGCTGAGATGGACCAATCTTTCCGAGCATACTCGTGGGAACAAAATTGATAAGCCCATTTTTTCTGAGGGAGGTGCACCTCTAAATGTACCAAAAACCTAATCCGGGGCTCTTAACGAACCCGAAAATTTCCAGGACATTACAAGTCCTTCATCTGACGGCGATGCGATGGATACACTCCCCCTAGATCAGGAGGATCTCCTTAGATCACCAGACCATAGCCAACAGGACAGCGGGAATACTGAAGTTCCCACATCCAAAGAGCGCAAGCCAAAGCTCAGTGGCGCGGCCAAAAAAAGGTTTAAATGGCTTTTAAAACATGGCCACACAGAGGCAGAGGCTAGAAGGATTGCTGCACTTCAGATAGAACAGCGGAATGAGGAGAGTCTTATAAAACGGACTCGCTCTGACGACTATTCTCCTAAAGTGGAGCAACCTAGCGCTAAACGCAGCAAGGCAGCAACGGAGAATCCTTCAAAGAAGCACGTCTCCCAGCCTTTGCGTAAGCAGCCCTCCTATAAAGAGGTTGCAGAGAGCGTTCGGGTGGGTATTCTTCCCGTCGGTTATCCTGAGGTGGCACTCAACATGGATCAATTGAAGTCCGTACAGAGTACTATCTTGAGAGAGATCGCGGCTAGAAGACAAAGCCCCCTGATGCCAAGATTCCTGGGCTCCACATTTAGACCAGGGTGGACGGTCCTCAACTGCGCCAATCAGGACACCCTGACGTGGCTAAAAGGTGTAGTTGGGGAGCTAAAGCCCTGGGAAGGAGCCAACCTTGTCCTGGTCGAGGAAAGTGAAATTCCTCGCCCACAAGTTCTTGTGGGATACTTTCCCAACAGCGCTGAGGACCCTACGGACTTGATTCTCGACTACATCGAGGGTCAGAACGCGGGGTTAAAGGCGTCAGAGTGGATTGTGTTACGCAAGACACAAAAACCAAACGTAACAGAGCTAACCTTCTCCGTGGACCATACGTCCATGGAGGAGCTAAAAAAGGCTCATTACACAATTGGGTACAAGTTCGGCTCAGTCCAACTTAGGCCCAAGGGTGGGGCAGTAAAGACTGTGGCGTAGGCTGGGGATGGCTAAGGTCAAATTAAAACTCTGACTGATGAGCCTCAGCCATCGACGTCAGGAACCAGCAGGCCTAAACTTTCTGTCAAGGCTAAGGCTGGCCCCGGTAAAGCAGTCGGAACTGCAGAGGCTAAGCCGGGGACTTCCGCAAAGAAGTCCGAAGGTACTAAGAAGAAGCCTCCTCCTGCCCGTGCGAAGCAGGGCAAAAAAGGAAATCCGAAAGGATCTCCTATTAAGGCTGCTAGCGGCCATAAAAAGCCATCCTAGTCATGACTAATCATCATCTCAGTTGCCTCCAGATAAATCTCCATCATGCCAAAGCGGCATCAGACGTGCTTAGCAGGAGATTTGTCTCGGAGAAACTTAGTCTGGCGCTCATACAGGAGCCCCGGGGTACATCAAGGCCGCATTAAAGGACTTCCCACAAAATCATGTAAGTTAATTTATAGTAATGAGCATGAATATCCCAGGGCAGCATTGCTGCTCAACACTAATCTAAATTTTATTCCTCTTTCGCAGTTCATTTCGAGGGACGTGGTTGCAGTAGCTCTCGAGGTACCAACTCCGGGAGGTAGTCACGAGGTAGTAGTGACCTCAGTCTATTTTCCTGGAGATGCGGATACACTTCCTCCTACAGAGCTAAAAAGACTCATCAGCTACTGCAAACGAAGAGGAAAGCAATTTATCGTTGGATGCGATGCGAACGCACATCACACGCTATGGGGCAGCACGGATACCAACATCAGGGGTGAGTACCTCTACGATTTTATAATATCTAATAATTTAGAGATACTAAATCGAGGTAATAAGCCAACCTTTATGAACACCATCAGACAAGAGGTCCTGGACCTAACACTTGCCAGTATGTTCATAAGCACAAAAATAAGCAGGTGGCACGTATCGAACGAGATTTCCATGTCCGATCACATACATATCAGGTTCGATATAGAAGCCGCACTTAACTCAAGTCTAGAGTACCGAATCCCTAAATTAACTAACTGGGAACTCTATCGACAACATTTTAAGGCTGTAGTTAACTCTCCCGGCAGTAGCATCAGCACGACGGAGGAGTTGGACTCAGCCACTACGCAGCTACAAACGGCTGTACTGACTTCATTCGAACACAGCTGCCCTCTGAAGCAAAAGACTTGTAATCGGCAGGTACCTTGGTGGAATAGGGAACTGAGTTTGAAAAGAAAAGAAGTCAGAAAACTATTTAACAGAGCCAAGCTCTCTGGTACCTGGGGAGGAGAATGTAAAAAGGCTCTAACGGAATATAACATAGAATTAAGAAGATCTAAAAGAAGAACCTCGCGGACCTTCTGCGATGGCATAGATCAACTGCCCGCAGCTACCAGGCTCCATAAGGTACTTTCGAAGGATCACACGAATGGTATATGCTCACTTCAAAAGAAGATGGGAACTATACCGAGAGTTGTGAGGAAACAGTCAGGCGCTTATTAGAAACTCACTTCCCCGACTCTACCAGTCCCGTTCAAGGAATAGTAGCACCAGACCCAATAGAGGTGGGCAATTACAGGGTCTCTAACAGGAGTAAGAGCCTTGCGGGAAGAATCTTCACTCCTGACAAGGTTAGATGGGCCGTTGGTTGAAGAAATACTTGTTCCACTACAAAACATTTTTCGAGCCAGTTACGCTCTGGGGTATATTCCCCAATGCTGGAGAGACGTCAGGGTGGTATTTATACCCAAAGCAGGAAAAAGAGCTAGCTCTCTAGCCAAATCGTTCCGACCCATTAGTCTCTCGTCATTTTTACTTAAATCCATGGAAAAAATCCTAGACCTACATATTCGAAGTGAAGTTTTGATTAAATCACCACTTCATTCTAAGCAATTCGCTTATCAAGCAGGCAAGTCTACCGAGACTGCCATTCACACTTTGGTTAAAGACCTCGAAAAAGCTCTTGAAGCAAAATAGGTGGCCTTATGTGCATTTGCAGACATAGAAGGTGATTTTGATAACACCTCCTTCGAAGCAATTAAATCAGCTGCCGAGGACTAGGGCTTCGAGCCCCCCAAGGTTAATGGATAGACTCCATGCTTAGAAGCAGGAGGATAACTACTACTCTAGGAAACTGTTCAGTCACGATCACTGCAGCTAAAGGCTGCCCACAAGGAGGAGTTCTCTCTACACTCCTATGGTCGATCGTGATTGATGATTTCTTAGAGACGCTGACCACTTCGTTTTTTGCCGTACAAGGCTACGCGGATGACCTAGTTGTCACGATACGGGGCAAGCATGACCAAGTCATATCCGACCTCATGCAAAAAGCCCTTTCTAAAGTGCGCACTTGGTGCTTAACCAAAGGCCTCAGTGTAAACCCAAACAAAACGGTTATCGTTCCGTTCACGAGAAGATCAAAGCTTTCACTAAAGGCTCCTCTTCTCGATAACACGGAATTGATATTTTCAGAAGAAGTCAAATATCTGGGGGTCACCTGAGATAAGAAAATTGCCTGGAATTCGCATCCGTCTAGAGTGACGGAAAGAGCGATAGGATCTCTCTACATGTGCCGTCGCTTCATTGGCAGAACATGGGGTCTGAAGGCAAAAATGATGTACTGGATGTACACCACGGTTGTTAGACCCATGGTCACCTATGCGGCCCTCGCATGGTGGCCAAAAACTAATGAAAAGAAGGCTGAGGCTCTGCTTCAAAAAACACAATGGCTTGCCTGTCTAGGAATAACTGGTGCCATGAGGACCTGTCCTACAGCAGCCATGGAAGCCTTACTAAACCTTCCACCCCTACATCTGCAGGTGAAAAAGGAAGCAATATCAAGTGCTATTAGACTGCAAAAGGAGAAACAGTTAAAACCAGGGAATCTGGTTGGTCATTTAAGTATCTTAAAACAGATACGCTTTGAGCAAATGACGACAATATCTGATATAATCACACCCAAGGTGGACCATTCGATGTGGTTTTGGGAAACCGACAGCAATGGCGTTCCACTAAACCGTCCTTTCAACAAGGATCGATGGTGTGGTATACAGACGGTTCAAAAACGAACAGTGGAGTCAGGCTGGGCGTATACGGCCCAAAGATGCCATATATCAAAGGCCCTGGGCTCTACCCCTACCGTATTCCAGGCCGAGGTATTGGCCATAGAAGAATGCGCCAATACCTGCATTAAAAGAGCCATAAATGGCTCAACTATTAATATTCTCTCGGACAGTCAAGCTGCCCTGAAGGCCTTAAAGTCCTACACCATCAAGTCAGGGATAGTCTGGGAGTGTCTACAAACCCTAAAAGATTTATCAAGAGGAAACATAGTTATCCTCATGTGGGTACCTGGACATGAGGGCCATAAAGGCAACGAAATTGCTGATGGCCTAGCCAAAAGAGGAGCGGAAACTCCCTTTGTCGGACCGGAGCCATTCTGTGGCACCTCAAAGTGCTACCTCAAAGCTGTCCTAAATAACTGGGAGAACAAACAAAAATCCCTATACTGAGAAAGGCTACAAGGACTTCGTCAGGCAAAAAGTTTATCGACACCTCTGGAGGAAAAACAAAAGAACTATTACTCCTCAAGAAAACAGAGCTCAAAATAATTACAGAACTCTTCTCAGGCCATTGCCCCTTGAGGTATCACCTTAACAAGATGGGCTTGGCTGGGACTTCATCCTGCCGCTTTTGCCAGGATGCTCATGAAACCTCGGAGCACCTGCTCTGCAACTGCGAAGCATTGACCAGGCGGAGACCACTCCATCTCGAACATGCTTTTCCTACACCTAACTACGTACGGACCCTCAATC
Source organism: Dioctria linearis (assembly GCA_963930735.1). Taxonomy (NCBI): domain Eukaryota; kingdom Metazoa; phylum Arthropoda; class Insecta; order Diptera; family Asilidae; genus Dioctria; species Dioctria linearis. The sequence continues at coordinate 31,561 of CAWVNZ010001537.1, read as the reverse complement.
CCAGAAGGATCCTAGACTTTATTAACAGTCTGAACCTAGAAAGGGAATAAATTCAACGGGGACTCACACTCTTTAGGCTGACGCCTACACACCCCTCTACGAATCTAATCTAATCTAAGACCGATTACCAAACAGATGTAAAATAATTCCTAGAAATAACAGTAATAATTAATAAAAATGCAGATAAATATAATAAAGTATCAAATAGATATAACAGTCAAAAACTGACAAAAACTTGCTTTACTGACCCTTGAGGCACATTGCAGGGGATATTTTATTCTAGAAAAGGATATTGTGATACTATTAGTAATATTCAATGGTAGAAGATTAATGGAACACTAATCGTGAAAAATGGTAAAATCGGAAATTAGAAGAGCACAATTACTTTCATCTGAAAATATACGAAAAGTTTTGGCATCATCAGCATAACAGAGTACAAGGGCCGACCGAGTGGGAAAAACGCTCCACAAAAGAACGCACTGCGTAGTACGGCCTGAAAGGTATGTAATTTAAGAAAAGAATTAGATGAAGTGTGTATATGTAGTAGAATTCGCTAACTGCTTCGTACTACTGCCATACACAAAGTTATGATTTGCACTATATATTTTAGACACTGCATGTGAAGCTGCGTTGGACTTGAAAGTTGAAACTTTGTAAACGTGCTTCCATTGAATCCAATGTGGGTAAAAACGGGCATCTTCTTCGTAATGTTGCCATAATTTTGTCCTCAAATAGTGCATACTTATCACCTTACATATTATCTACATATATGTATACTGAGTTGAAATCACTCTCAGACATTTTTAATTATTACAATTGCGCAATGTAGAAACTGAAAAATGAATTTTTCATAATAAAATGATTCACAGCACAGTGATTCTACTGCACTTTATGTAAAAAGCACGAGATTTATTTTAGAAAAAATATTATATTACCTCGTTAAATGTAATAATTTTACTAGAATACTTAGCTCAAATGTTAAATTAAAACAAACTATAAATGCTGATTGGAATAGTCTCAATCTCTTATAGAAATTGATGGCTCGGTCTGTTTTACTTCGAGGGATGTAGAAGAATGCACATTGGAACTTAGTGACATTAAATTTTTGCATGCATGAATACAGTACTTATTCCTACCGCAGAACGCAACAACAGCAAAATCGCTCTTGGTTTAACGATAAGCTCAACCAAGTAAGAAAAGTAAAAGAGTCTCCTTTGCGCGCGTATCAATTGCATCATTGTCCTGAACTGCAACAGGTCTACAAGACTGCACAGAACACCTGGCAGTCCATTATCCGGATAGAAAAATTTGTTTTTGACCAGAATGTTAGAGAAAGTATCTTTGCAAGACAGAAAGATACAAAAAAAAAATGCTTCTGCTCCCTGGTAAAAGCCATCAGAACTTCAGAAATTAATGAATACCTTCACTAGATAACAGTTGTGAAGTTGCTGTTGACTCCGTGGATTAAGCTAATAATCCTGCCGCTAGATTCGCTTCAAATTCTCGTCTTTCATCCACTTCACAAACACTTATTTTGCATCACCCGTAGGAATGTATACAAGAAGCAGTACATATCCGTACGAGAGATGTGTTCAAGGTCCATAAGGGGATCAACATCTCTAAAGCCATAGCTCCTCATGGTTTCTCACCCCAGATAATTAAAAGCTGTGCCTCATTCTAGGATAAACCTATGCGCAAACTACTTGACTTATCTTATTCGACAGGAAAATTTACAACTGCTTAGAAATTAGCTGACATTCAGCCTATTCCTAATAAAGGCGAGTGTAGCGATCCCTTAAATTATCGACGAACTGCAATCACTTCGATTGTTCTAAAGATTTTTGAATCTATTATTAACTCCAAATTAATGAAGTATCTAGAACCCAAACAACTCACTAATGATCACAAATATGGCTTCCGGGTTGGTCGCTCATCTGCAGACTTGCTGACTTTTCATACGGAACGTTGGAACCATAGTCTTCAAAATATTGGTGCGTACAAAATCGTTGCCCTAGATATTTCAAAGCTCTTTGGGAGAATCTGGCTTCCAGTCCTTTTATTTATAGCACTTGGTCTCTCCCCTCCTATTCTATTAAAAATTGAAAGTTTTTAGGCTGATTACCTAATACCGGTTGTAGTAGATGGCGTTTCACCAGAACCTCATCCTATCAATACAGATGTGCCGCAACGCTCTGTTTTCTCTCCATCTCCCTTCATTAATAATCTGTTTTCATTTATTTTTAATCCCATCCATTGTCTTTATGACAGTACTCTTGATTTGGCGTACTTCTTTGATACACTTAGGGGCTCTAGGGGAAATACCAAGCCTGTCAAACGAGATTGCACGATTAGACCATTGAATAACTAACTTGATAATATCCTCGCTTGGGGTAAAGCGACTCGCATTGAATTCGATGCATCTAAGTTCCAGAGCTGTCTCATCTCTTTAAAACATAATCATAATTTGTACACTCGCATTTCTTTTGATGGAGCATAAGTTGACGGTACACCGTCACTATGCATCTTCTCTGTTGCCATAGAAGTATCGCATTTTCTTGGATTTCTCAAAAGGTGTAAGAAATGTAGCGTTCCTCTCCAAGTCCTACGTTAGAATATACATAGTTCCATATCTGGACGGGGGTGATCGCTCAGGGTATGGCTTAATAATATGAAAAGACAGTCAAATTTCTTAACTTTAGTAGAGGTAAAGCACGTAACGCTTTCATTGCTGTATTTTGCAAAGTAACAATTTATGATGAATTCCTCAATTTGAACGTAATGTATTTCCCTATTTTACTAACTAAATTGAATGATTCGGAAGCGTTACACTTCCACCATTTACAAACCAAAACAAATTAAGTAATTTAACACCTCGTTCGACTTTCGCGACTAGCAAAAGTTGAACATGAACAACTTTCTTCATTGAGAGTGGTAGCATTGTCTGTTCGCACTGAATCTTGTAAATGATAAATTTTGTGTATTTCATATTTGTGAGTGCCGGCGAGTGTCTTCGAACTTTTGATATATTTCCAGCGTCTACTATTTTTAAACCATTGCTCCGCCCCCTCCTCACAAGAATCCTGGATCCACCCTTGATCTTGGGCATAGCTCATACCCCAGGGGAATTTCGGAATTGGTTTTAGACCAATTTTAACTTCCTTCCTCGTTTCTTTTATATTATAATAGAATCTGTAAAATAAATTTAATAACTTTCACTCCATCGAAAATTTACATTAAGAATGGCTTCCAATATTTCTGATATTTACCATTGTAGGTATAATTTACAGAAACTTTAATACCTATATCCTGTACAGGGTGTCTCGCACTATGTCCATCTCCCCCTATATAATTCCTCTCCCAAAGAAAAAGGGTAGAACAAAATGTAAGGGTATATATACGACGGGGGGGGGGCTCAGATATGTGTTTTGGGAGCTATTCATATAATTTTTGTCAGGCTCCCTACTTTCTAAATGTACGACTGAGTTTTGTTTAATTACTATTTTCTATTTTTCAAAAAAGCACACCATACAACAGCACAGAAAAATTTCCTACGGTAGTGATTTGCCTATCTGTAATATAATATGCCATTATAAAACAAAGCAGGCCTAGTATGGAACCTTTAGGTACCCCATATTTGATAACACTGCCTTTGAACTGGCTGAAGGTGTCATTGTTTTCGATGTAATTTAAATGTTGCCTATGCATGACTTTCTTAAGCACCTTTAAGACGAAACCCAAGCAACTTATTGGTTAGAAATTGTGGAACTGCAATTCAGGAGTTGATTTCTTGAGAACAGGTCGTTGTCCATCATTTGACTTTTGGACAAACAGGATGATATCAGGCAGCTGTTGTCATTTGGACGAGTCTATCTGTAAATAAGAGGTTCCAATAGATTCACAAAACGTGGTGATATAATTTCGGAATCTATACTTTATGATTACCAATCTAGACAGGATAGTGTATATAATTATTTGAATAAGATCTTCAAATGAAGTTGACATCCGGTTTATCTCTTCTGTCATTAATTCAAAAGCCTATGTATGCCCTCCTATCTCAATCACCAGGATATAGGTATTTAAGAAATACATCTTGCTTTGTAGTGTGCTTTATAATAGATGGCACAAGAACTAGCATGGTACACCTGAGTAGAGTATACCTACAGATTTTGAAATGGGTAGTGCATTCCGGAATAGTCAATAACATGGCCTAGAGCATCCCGTATAGTTAATCGATCTCCTTAGTACGGCTGATGTGAGATAATATGAATCACTCGATTTCAAATAATATGTTCTATCCGGGAATGTATAAAATTTGTATACAATTAATCAATGAAATTTTAATTAAATGTCGTAGTAATACTGGGCGTGCAGCTCTCTCTAATATTTGGATTCATTAGATGGACAGATGTGTAGGTATTTATATGATGTGCTTATATGTACTTAAATTAATTTCGAAAAAAAAATATTCTGCACAGGTACAAAATCCATTCAGCATGACTATTTTCTTATCACCTTAATATCATGAAATAATCGCTCGCTCCTATGCTATATACCCCCTTATCCGCCAAGTAGTGCAAGGTGCGAAAAAATTGAACCACTAACAAAAACATCAACAATAAACAATTTATTATGTATAATTTTCATTAACATTTAATAGCATATGCATTTACAAAAAAAATAATTATTTAAAATTTTCAAAATTTTATTTCATCCCAGGATCGCTATAAATCTCTTAGCAGTGATACAAGAGATGAATGTGGTTTTTCGTAGTCCTAGTTCTTTAAAATGCACTAAACAGATCGGGAGAGCTAGAACGTTAAGCATCTTTGTCCCACACAACAGTAAATTAAATCTTAAGGAGTTCTATCGTTGATTTAGCATCATTGGCGGGTACATACTCCTGTTAAAACGTTCAACGCCCGCCATCGAACTACTGCCTGGTTCAAGGTTTGACTACTTTCATAAAAACAGTCTTCTGGCATATCTGAGCATTAATCACGACGATTCAATGAAAGCCAATGGAGCCTTACCCAAATCATTACGGAAGTTAGAAGATGTGACCGACTGATTGTTCAATATCGTGGAAAACCTTTCGGCAGTAGCTGCCGGATATTCTGGTGAATTATAACACAGTGGTATCCATATGCGGACTGGGCTTATTGGAGCTTGAAAAGGTAAAGCATGGGCTTATTTTTTTTAATATTTCTAAGGAACCACTCGTTTGTTTTAATATGTTTAGCTTATTCACGCCTTGCAGTGGATTACGAATTACGATGCACCCTCTCTCGAATCTTGTCGAATCTTGAAATAGATATCAGAGATGCCTATAATCTCCTCAAAACGATCAATGGCGTCGTAGTTAGATAGTACTTTACGGTAGATCGAGTAATTTACTTACCACCACAGGTCGATTTCCTCCCTCATATATAAAGAAATTATGGCAGTACGTTTGTATTTTGAAAACAAAAAATACTACTCCTTTATTTGGATAAGTTTATTGTAGAATATGATGTTAACTTTCTAAAGTTTGCCACTAAGCGTAATGCAATTTTGTTATAGATGTTAGAAGCTCCATTTTCAACAGTGAGAACTTTTTTAAAATAAAATTTGTAAAAATAACAGTTTTCTTCTTAAATTAAGTAAAAGTAGAGAACCAAACTAAAAACCCTTTTTAATTCTCTAAACTATTACGGTTGATTCTCTCCGGATTCTTCATCTATGTAAACCTTTACTGAACTGAGCTCTTAGTAGCAGTAGCATGAACTACTTAACACAAGCAGAATTTATTGCGTGCAATTTGGTTGATTACCATTCATGTTTATTATATATTTTATTATATTTATGTGTGCATTTCCAATCTATGTAGTTGTAACCGCAAGATTACTATGTTGTAATTTTTGGCTTGATACTGACATGACGGTTTTTTTGCGTGCAACTCTTACGAATTTCACCTTTGAACTATAAGCCATTGCCTTTTTTTATAAATTTGTAGCATGAGTTTTAATACTTCAAAATTTTCCATGTTTTCCATTGAACTGGGCTTTTATTTAAAGGTTATATGTAAGTTTCGTAAAAATTATCTAATTTGCAACAACAAAATTAACATTTGGAAACAAATACCCAAAAAAGAGGACTTTCCCACAATGAAAATGATTCTCCGATATTAAGTTCTTCTTTTCCTTTTAAGTGTACATTAACATATAACATAAATTCAATAAGAAAGCTAATGACTAATTTTCTAAATGATGAGTTAGCACACAGTGAAAAATAAAATCTTCAACAAACCAGATTTGGTAACCTTTTAAACTTTCTAGCCTTAAATAAAATCTGCAACAAACCAGATTTGGTAACCTTTTAAACTTTCTAGCCTTGCGGTTCTTAGTCCCTTGAAATGAGAAGGGACAACCGAAGTGTACAGAAAGGCCATCGTTTCTGTTAACCACAAACGAGAAAAATATTAAGAGGTGGAACTCTGTTTTCCAATTTTGAAAAGAGACCTCCTCGTGAAGTATTTTAAGTACCTTGCGAATTTATGAATATTGCCAACTTTTTAATATTAAGTATTTTAAATTGTGTAAATATTCATCATGACCAATTTCAAGGGAATAGATTTTTTTTGCGCATTATCTGCATGTCTCAAGTGTGGGAATGTGTGTATATGGGAAGGAATTTTATTAGCTATTCAATTACTTTCACCTCAGGTGATAGAAGTATATAGTGACAGCATTGTGAGTGTGAGTCGATTGGTATGTTAAATATTTAATATCTGTTTAATTTGGAAAAGTGCCAGTGGATAGAAACGAAACAGTCTGAGGTGAGTAGATATGATACGCTATCTGTTTTGTTTTGCTTCTACTACTTCCCTTCTTCGACCGTTTCTTTTAAGCTGCAATCTGAATCACTAGTGGTCCGCACACATATTTTAGTGGCAGCAGTAGGATTTGAATTTATTTTCCCGAAGATGCGGGTGCCTAAAACCAATAAGTATGCCGACTTCTTTTTATTTTTAATTTATGTTTTAATGATATCTAGTTTTTATGATGATTTTGTTTTCATTTTTGTTCGTTTGTTATTGTTAGTTTATTAACTTATTTGTATTATTACTGTTTTCAGTTCATGAAAGGAAAGATATGCGCTGCAACTAGTTGAAGTTGGACAAATATGCTTATTTGCGGCCACCAGTTGTAGTTAGACAAACATCCTTATAAATTTGTGGGTATTCATAACATTGATTTATTGGTACTTTTTTCAATTGCGGGCACTGACCTTATTGTTAGTAGCACGGCCACTGACTTCCGGTTATTTATATTCTATACACGCCATATGCAAAAAAAAAATCACCTTAACGAAACATCAAATTAGAGATTACAGGTGAATTTTCACCGATGGTAAAAGACAGGCCTTACAGAAGCATGTTACAAAATTATCTATATTTATCTATTTTTTATAGTCGGTCAATAATTGAGTGCCATAAATTAGCCTATTAAATGGCTATAATAAAAAACATTCTATGAATGTGCCATAAGTGAATTCCCTAGGCTCAGATTTTTCTCAGGGTCCCTTTGAAGTCCCGTATATGTTCGATGAGACCATGAGGAAAATGTAACAATATGAAAGAAATTTTTGGTTTGAAATAATCAAAAGGGTATTATTTTTTATTTTTGACAATTTTTTACGAAAAAGGGCAACACTGGTTCAGTGTCATCGAAATCGACATAAAATCTTATACTTTCCTTCAGGAGAGCAAATTCTGATGTTAGCAAAATTTCTGACAAATGAGCACAGTTTTATGTAATTTTCTGAGAAATCATTATAATTCCTTAAGGAATATCATCATCTTGTATTACTGTTTCGTAAATTTCTTTTTTATTTCGAATTATAAATGTGACCCTTACATTTTATTTTACTAATAGTGGATTGTTAGTTGGCAGAAATAAATCTAATTAAATAAAACTAACTAAATGAGTTTTTCCAAAGTCATTACCTACCTAAATAGCCTTTTGGCACCCCAATTTATTCAATTTAATCAAAATTACCCACACAACTAGTTTACTTCAATTCGAAATCTTGCATACCATTCTTCTCCTACCCAAAAACGGTAGAGTTAATCCCGCCCTATACCCTCTAAAATGGATTTTTCCAAAGGATAAACCTACCCAAATCACTGTCTTATACTTCAAAACTGGTAGATTGATCCAATTTCATACTAAAATACTCCATAACAACCCCCACCCCCCTCCTTGCAACCTTTCCCTAAAGTCGGGACCTATCACTTTATCGTACCCAAAAACGGTAGATTTACTTCATTTCCTAAAAATTCGCCTTTTTTCGAAATAAAATTTATATAAATACAAAAATTGAACTTTCTAATACTTTTATAAAATATTCAAAAATTTTAATCAAGCTGTTCGCTGTTCCTTCAGAGAGAAGAGCGGACAGCAAGTAATTAGTAGAGGTGATATATATGGCCATGGTAGGAGACTGGGTCTAGAGTTTAACGATTTCTCTCAAAGCTGTAAAATTCCTGAAGAATCGAGTTAGTTTGATATGTATACTATGTTTGATATGTATACTATGTTTGATATGTAGGTATACTATGTTTGATATGTATACTATGTAAATTTCCTACTTTAACGATCAAAACAGGCGGGTTACTTGGTAGCCATTTTTTGTGTGGAGCTGTAAGAGCTTAGATATATCCTGAGATTCCTTAAGGAAACAGAGTGGATCTGGGGATGACTTCAGAGGGATTGAGTCCCATGATTTTAAGGAGCACAATGATCCTAACAATGATCCAAATGAAGGGTCATCTTAGCGGTGCCCCCTAACCTAAATTGTTGGAACATTCATTTCTCAACTTTTATTTTCTGATTCGGTTCTTTTTGTTCAACTTAACTTTTTATTATAAAGTATTATATCCGCTATTTTACAGTTAGCCGGAACAAAATTGTTATGGGTAGCACTTCAATTGAGTCAAAGAGTATGGTAAAGGAACTGACCTTAAATAACTTCTCTGTTTACTTGACCACTGGTAGTACCTTGTGTTCTGTTTTATTAGAGGTTCCTACCCCACAAAATAAGGAATTCACAGCTGCAAAATTAAGGGTACAAACCTAATATTCAATTTTCTCATTAAATTTATATCACGAGGGATTTCTCAAAATTGGTTACTGAAGAGTTGCTTTTTTTTTAAGTTTGGGATACAATTTCACAATCTACGTTAATTAAAGGTTACCATTATTGCAGAAGAATTGATTTTAATATTAAAACCAAGTGTGAGTGTGAGTACTGAAAAATATTTATACCTAATTCAACATTTGTTTTTTTTCTTTGTTTGCAGACAATCAATGGTGGGCCCTGCTCTTATATTTGATTGGAAAGTTTTCCATTACAGTATCCTTCACTGTTCTATACGTTTACACAGCTGAAATCTTTCCTACAAATGTTCGTCAGAGTTTGCTTTCAGTTTGTTCAATGTTTGGTCGAATCGGCTCAATGATTGCACAACAAACATTATTAATGGTAAGATTTATTGCCGTATGACTTTTAAAATCACCTAAATATTTGTTTTTTTATTTTCTAGTCACAGAATATCTCATATTTGCCTTTAGTACTATTTAGTGGATGTGTACAATTTCCGGTTTGCTTACGTTACAATTTCCTGAGACAGCATCCAAGGAACTACCAGACACCATTGCAGAAGCTGATACAGTTGAAAATGGGCAAAATAAGGAAATTCGTGATTAAAAATATATAAAAAGTACAATATTTACTAGAACCGCTGTAATACAATGTTATAGTTTCGTATTTAAACTAAATTTATGTTTTTTTTTTGATAAGATATCGTACATATGCGCATTACAGCGGATCTTCTCCATTCTCTAGTAATTTGTTCTTCTCGAATTTCATTGCATTGTTTACGTTCTGGTCTTGCTCTTTGGAAGAATGTAAATTTTGTAATTCTATTGGCGATTTTTCATAAGTAGGTGGTATTAATCTATGCCTGTAAATGAAATAATGATTTTAGAGTATACACACTGGATGTCAATTTGCATTTGCAATAAGAGTTTTTTTTATTTATTTTTTGTTGATTAACTGAACATCCAAAGCCAAATCATAAAAACAAATATCATCACTGAAGTAAATCCAAATGTCCAATAAGTACCAAGACGTGTATAAATAAATCCAACAAATCCTGAACCTGTCATTAAACCCATCCAAACACCTTGTGGACGTGGTCCCAAAATTTTTGAGAAAATCGTTTGAATGAGAGTAACTCCTATAGGATAACCGATTGAAGTAAACGCATATCCTAAAAGGAATTGTGTAATTATTATTACTGGTGTATACTGGCACCATTCTTGTGTTTTTGGACATCCTAAGTATTAGGATCATCACTGCTGATATTGTTGATGGAAAAATCATGATTTGTTGCGTTATAGATTTCTGCAAGTTTTGGTGGTGCATCACCCCAAGGAATACACATAATCTGACCAATAAACATTAATGAGAAACCGCCCCAAATCAATACATGACGTTCTTCAAAAAATTTACAAAGTGGTCCAATTCCAATGAAAGTTATACATGCTATTACACCACCTACAGACATTAGTATTCCCATGTAATATAGAGCTTCCGTTTTTAACCAAGCAAATTGATCCATCGTAAGTGATGTTCCCAAGCTAAAAATATTGAACCTATTTACTTCGCTTTTAATATTAGAGAAATTTTACGTTTCCAATAGTACAAAATTGAAGACCAGCACAAAGAATGCAGCAATTAGAGTCCACGATGATATATAGTCAGGCTTAGTTGATTTCCAGGTATCTTTTTCATTTTCTTTACCCTGTATCACCATAATTTCTTTAGCAGCAATTTTCCTTTCCTGAAGAAATTTTCATGTTTATTGTTAAAATGAATAAATATTTCAAAATGTTTTACCTTAAATATAAACGGAAGAAACATCACAAAATTAGCTATTCCCATAAATACGTTAATGCATCCTGAGGCAGTGTACATATTCAATGATATAACATCAGGAATTAAGGGAATACCGACTTCTTTGAGTGGAGTTACGGCTGCTTGTAATCCTGGCCCAACAATAAATCCAAGAACTTGAAATAATGACACCATAGAAACAGCTCCAGTTCTTTCATCGATTCTTGTAGCTGCTGATATATAAGAACGGTACACAGCTGTATTGGCTGAAGAAAATTAAGACGTTATTAGTTTTAGGTTAAGTATATTACTAGACGTTTTTATTTTTCTAAAACTTAACTCACCTGAGCTGACTCCAACGAAAAATCTTGACGCAAACATCCAATACTTAGTGTAACTAGGTATAATCTCTAAAGATGAATATATTGCACTCGAAACAGTAAAGAGTGCTAATGAACACAAAAGTGGAAATCTAATAGAACCACCTTTATTACCCCAATAACCAAATAGCGGGCTGAATATCATTTGACCTAAAGGATTTGCGCCAACTATGAATCCCATAACTTCTTTTCCCTTGGATCTAACTGAAAAGTGAATGTGTTAAAAATAAAATTTTCAAAATATTACCAGAAAATGTAAGATATAAATTTAGTGAGTAAAAAAACAACTAAGTCAAGAACTGATGATACGATGTCCGGGGGGTAGAGGGGGGGGGCGAGATAAGGTTTTGTTTAAATTCACTCGAGCGGCGCAGCTTGTTAGTAGAAATTTTTGGCGGTTAATATTTTAAAATCAAAGGACCAGCCTAGAGCATCCCGTATAGTTAATCGATCTCCTTAGTACGGCTGATGTGAGAAAATATGAATCACTCGATTTCAAATAATATGTTCTATCCGGGAATGTATAAAATTTGAATACAATTAATCAATGAAATTTTAATTAAATGTCGAAGTAATACTGGGCGTGCAGCTCTCTCTAATATTTGGATTCATTAGATGGACAGATGTGTAGGTATTTATATGATGTGCTTATATGTACTTAAATTAATTTCGAAAAAAAAATTCTGCACAGGTACAATCCTTTTATCACCTTAATATCATGAAATAATCGCTCGCTCCTATGCTATATACCCCCTTATCCACCAAGTAGTGCAAGGGGCGAAAAAATTGAACCACTAACAAAATCATCAACAATAAACAATTTATTATGTATAATATTCATTAACATTTAATAGCATATGCATTTACAAAAAAAATAATTATTTAAAATTTTCAAAATTTTATTTCATCCCAGGATCGTTATAAATCTCTTAGCAGTGATACAAGAGATGAATGTGGTTTTTCGTAGTCCTAGTTCTTTAAAATGCACTAAACAGATCGGGAGAGCTAGAACGTTAAGCATCTTTGTCCCACACAACAGTGAATTAAATCTTAAGGAGTTCTATCGTTGATTTAGCATCATTGGCGGGTACATACTCCTGTTAAAACGTTCAACGCCCGCCATCGAACTACTGCCTGGTTCAAGGTTTGACTACTTTCATAAAAACAGTCTTCTGGCATATCTGAGCATTAATCACGACGATTCAATGAAAGCCAATGGAGCCTTACCCAAATCATTACGGAAGTTAGAAGATGTGACCGACTGATTGTTCAATATCGTGGAAAACCTTTCGGCAGTAGCTGCCGGATATTCTGGTGAATTATAACACAGTGGTATCCATATGCGGACTGGGCTTATTGGAGCTTGAAAAGGTAAAGCATGGGCTTATTTTTTCTAATATTTCTAAGGAACCACTCGTTTGTTTTAATATGTTTAGCTTATTCACGCCTTGCAGTGGATTACGAATTACGATGCACCCTCTCTCGAATCTTGTCGAATCTTGAAATAGATATCAGAGATGCCTATAATCTCCTCAAAACGATCAATGGCGTCGTAGTTAGATAGTACTTTACGGTAGATCGAGTAATTTACTTACCACCACAGGTCGATTTCCTCCCTCATATATAAAGAAATTATGGCACTACGTTTGTATTTTGAAAACAAAAAATACTACTCCTTTATTTGGATAAGTTTATTGTAGAATATGATGTTAACTTTCTAAAGTTTGCCACTAAGCGTAATGCAATTTTGTTATAGATGTTAGAAGCTCCATTTTCAACAGTGAGAACTTTTTTAAAATAAAATTTGTAAAAATAACAGTTTTCTTCTTAAATTAAGTAAAAGTAGAGAACCAAACTAAAAACCCTTTTTAATTCTCTAAACTATTACGGTTGATTCTCTCCGGATTCTTCATCTATGTAAACCTTCACTGAACTGAGCTCTTAGTAGCAGTAGCATGAACTACTTAACACAAGCAGAATTTATTGCGTGCAATTTGGTTGATTACCATTCATGTTTATTATATATTTTTATTATATTTATGTGTGCATTTCCAATCTATGTAGTTGTAACCGCAAGATTACTATGTTGTAATTTTTGGCTTGATACTGACATGACGGTTTTTTTGCGTGCAACTCTTACGAATTTCACCTCTGAACTATAAGCCATTGCCTTTTTTTTATAAATTTGTAGCATGAGTTTTAATACTTCAAAATTTTCCATGTTTTCCATTGAACTGGGCTTTTATTTAAAGGTTATATGTAAGTTTCGTAAAAATTATCTAATTTGCAACAACAAAATTAACATTTGGAAACAAATACCCAAAAAAGAGGACTTTCCCACAATGAAAATGATTCTCCGATATTAAGTTCTTCTTTTCCTTTTAAGTGTACATTAACATATAACATAAATTCAATAAGAAAGCTAATGACTAATTTTCTAAATGATGAGTTAGCACACAGTGAAAAATAAAATCTTCAACAAACCAGATTTGGTAACCTTTTAAACTTTCTAGCCTTAAATAAAATCTGCAACAAACCAGATTTGGTAACCTTTTAAACTTTCTAGCCTTGCGGTTCTTAGTCCCTTGAAATGAGAAGGGACAACCGAAGTGTACAGAAAGGCCATCGTTTCTGTTAACCACAAACGAGAAAAATATTAAGAGGTGGAACTCTGTTTTCCAATTTTGAAAAGAGACCTCCTCGTGAAGTATTTTAAGTACCTTGCGAATTTATGAATATTGCCAACTTTTTAATATTAAGTATTTTAAATTGTGTAAATATTCATCATGACCAATTTCAAGGGAATAGATTTTTTTGCGCATTATCTGCATGTCTCAAGTGTGGGAATGTGTGTATATGGGAAGGAATTTTATTAGCTATTCAATTACTTTCACCTCAGGTGATAGAAGTATATAGTGACAGCATTGTGAGTGTGAGTCGATTGGTATGTTAAATATTTAATGTGTGTTTAATTTGGAAAAGTGCCAGTGGATAGAAACGAAACAGTCTGAGGTGAGTAGATATGATACGCTATCTGTTTTGTTTTGCTTCTACTACTTCCCTTCTTCGACCGTTTCTTTTAAGCTGCAATCTGAATCACTAGTGGTCCGCACACATATTTTAGTGGCAGCAGTGGGATTTGAATTTATTTTCCCGAAGAGGCGGGTGCCTAAAACCAATAAGTTTGCCGACTTCTTTTTATTTTTAATTTATGTTTTAATGATCTCTAGTTTTTATGATGTTTTTGTTTTCATTATTGTTCGTTTGTTATTGTTAGTTTATTAACTTATTTGTATTATTACTGTTTTCAGTTCATGAAAGGAAAGATATGCGCTGCAACTAGTTGAAGTTGGACAAATATGCTTATTTGCGGCCACCAGTTGTAGTTAGACAAACATGCTTATAAATTTGTGGGTATTCATAACATTGATTTATTGGTACTTTTTTCAATTGCGGGCACTGACCTTATTGTTAGTAGCACGGCCACTGACTTCCGGTTATTTATATTCTATACACGCCATATGCAAAAAAAAAATCACCTTAACGAAACATCAAATTAGAGATTACAGGTGAATTTTCACCGATGGTAAAAGACAGGCCTTACAGAAGCATGTTACAAAATTATCTATATTTATCTATTTTTTATAGTCGGTCTATAATTGAGTGCCATAAATTAGCCTATTAAATGGCTATAATAAAAACATTCTATGAATGTGCCATTCTAAGTGTATTCCCTAGGCTCAGATTTTTCTCAGGGTCCCTTTGAAGTCCCGTATATGCTGGTAGAAGCTCTAGCAGGACTTATGGGCTTTAGTGAATTGAACGGATTGATGTTAGGCCAGAACAAAGATCATTGCTCACCTTTAAGGTTTGTGAAACACTGCTGATAAATCTGCAAAGAACTTCCTATTGGCTCAAACTCTGACTTCTCGCATCATGCATATCATTCAGAATGTGCGAGATAAGGAATCTGTATTCCTATTATGTCACCTGTTACATAGATCGCCAACTAGCTCCATTCTGTACAGGTAACCCTTGAGAGAAATATGCTCAGTAAGAATAGAAGAAGGGTAGTTCCCAGTGTTGGCTTTCTTAGTTCCACTACATTTTCCGCTGAAGGTGGCTCGCCTCCACAGTTCTTCCGTTATTCTATCCATAGGGTCATCTAGCCAAAGACGACTGTGTGTTGGCCCAACCAACAATATTAAAGGTAAACGGCTTAGATGCAATATCGACTATGGATGAGGGTGGAGCATATTAGACTGCTGCAAGGCAAGCAGGATTGTTAATTGAGTTATTTGGCCCTGCTAACGCAGTCTGTACAAGCTGGTGCTGATTCGCGGATGCTACGCAATGCAGGAAACCCCATCGAGAGAATCACATAGACGATAAATGATGTGATACAATAAAATAAGCTGGTGTTCGAAAAGGCCATGACACCATCAAATTTAATTTCAGCTTTTAAAAATACAAGAATATCCTCACCCGACGAAAATGATCTTTTCCATATGAACTTTTTACCATTTTTAGTAGCTAACAGACTGTAGCCAATCCATTTGGGGCAAACAGAACCTAAGCGTAAATGTAAAACGTTATTCATTTATTTATGCCGTCTTATCCTGACCAGCAGAGAAATAAATGAGTTGATTAGATATATAACTGGCACTCAAGCCAATTGTGCCTTTATTATCAGCCATTACAGACTTTCTCTAAGTATCTGATAGAAAATGGACAGTATGCCCGGAAAGTTTTTTATTAGTGGCGAATACTCCAGAAAAAGTGGAAATAGCCGATATAAGCTGCAATCAAAAAGGAAGCTCAAAAGGTACGAAAGCGCGCGCCCTACAAAAGTCGAGTAGCGTCGAGAATTCCATACATGTATTGCAAAAGGAATTTTTAAAGTTTTGAAATGCCAGAGAACCATTACTCCACCTTTTAGGTCGCTAGTCATAGGACGTCATAATAAAAAAAAAATAGAAAAATCGTCCTCCTTTTTTTTATTTTAGCGATTTTCCCGCCAGACTGCCTGATAATTGTTATATTTTCCTGCAAAACTTGGAAATCTCAAAACGTTACCTTTCATTTGATCTCACACATGTATCTATTTACATTCAACCGTTCTACAGATAAGGCTCACCTTCATAGGTTATAAAGCAAGGAAGTTACGGGGTGTTGAGTACCTAAAATCACAAATCCTCCCTCTAAACGGATGCATTTGCCAGCCCCTCCCGTACGCCGTCATACTATCATAAGCTTGATTGTTTCTAACACTGCAACCTATCTCCTGTTTTAGTTATGACCACCAATTCAGAATCACCCTGTCTTTAGGCACTTTTTATAATTCAACACCTTCAGCGATTTTTTCGACTATTACAAAATAGTTTACGTTTCAAACTGACTATTTCAGTTATGAAAAACATCATAGCATATTTTACTGTTTTGAACCGTTTTGAGTATACAGGGTGTTCCGTAAATGTCTTTAATCCTTTAAGGGGTTGAAAGCAGAGGTCATTTGGGTCAAAAAAGTCTAGATACTTTTATATCAAACTACGCTTGGTTTTCGAGTAAATCGATAATATAGATTTTCGAGATTTTGAATACCTTTTCAGAGTAATGTCGTTATAAGTTCTATTGTAAATAATGGATTGTGACTTTCAAACCTTTATTTAAAAGAACACATAATTGTGCCTTCAATTATTTAAAAAAGAAACAGTTTTCTCTAGAATTTTTTATTGAACCAAAATTTTGTCGCTCTTAAAGTTGAAACTTTGAACTCCCGGACCTACCCAGACTTGCCCCTCCCGCACAAATGATGATGCGGAATAACGAAATCTACGTAAATATCTAGTTTGGTAAAAAAGCGTTTTTTCGCAATTACACCCTCCATTTTAGAAATTCGAAATCGAAAAGTACCCTATCTAATAGCCAGTTCAGATTCCCGTACAATGACATATAAATAGTTGTCGTAGGTTAAAAACTGTAGGAGGAGATAGAATCCTACGAAAAAACTGAAGATTACCTCGATGGGCACATCTTCCAAATGTTTGCTTATAACTTTCGATTGTTATTGTTGATAGCACTTAGGGAGATCATTTTGGAAAGGGGACATAATGCGCAAATTTTTTCATAGTTTTGCCAAGTTCGTGCAATGGTGATATTTCGATTAAATGTACACTGAAGCGCGACAAAAATTTTGGTGAAATAAAAAATTCTAGAGAAAACTGTTTTTCTTTAAATAATTGAAGGCACAATTATAACTAATTATGCATTCTTAGAAAGGTCAATATGAGTTCTTTTAAATAAAGGTTTAAACGTCACAATCCATTATTTACAATAGAACTTATAACGAAATTACTCTGAAAAGGTATGCAAAATCTCGAAAATCGATATTATCAATTTACTCGAAAACCAAGCGGAGCTCGATATAAAAGTATCTAGACTTTTTTGACCCAAATGACCTCTACTTTCATCCCCTTAAAGGATTAAAGACATTTACGGAACACCCTGTATATAATCCGAGTGGTAAATTTAGAAGAACACTTTTAAAATAGGGCGAGGGAAGCCATAAAGATAATGTCTGTAAGCCAGCACGAGTCAATTCGGGGATTTTATAAGTAGTTAAAAAAAAAACAAAAACAAAAAATTGCCTATAAATAGGCACTGGCGTTGGTATTGCTAAGCTAATTGAAATTTATGAAAAGTCATGTCTCCCCCTTAATTAACTCTTAATTGATAATATTAATTAGAACAAACAAACAAAAAATCATAGTATTTTGGCAGATTTTAATTATTTGTAATAATTTTCTTTTCAGATAATTTCATAATAAAGTCATCAGCACATCTAATTCGGAAAACATAGCGGCCAACACCGAAAATATTTTGGGATAAACAGCACGAATAACCAAGAAATATAACAATGACGTGCTGCGACGCCGGATGAGATTCTTCAAGAGAATGTTGCCACTTTGACAGTTGTTGTGGCATGTGGTGGCTCTTGGAATATAGTTCTCTCTATATTCTAAGATGTGAGTGATGAAATTTTCATGACAGGAAAGTTGAGCCAACCTCCTTGTTTAAGTATATATGTACTTATTTAAAAATTTCCGTTAACGCGTTTTGTTTAGAAAAATTATCCGTGGAATTTGATATACGGACAAATAGTGAAGTGCGCATGTGAACATATTTGTAGTGTTCAGATTTCGGCAATTTTTCTGAAAATGTGAAAAGGAAATAGTTCTAATAGTTAAGTGCTTTGTGTTAAGTGTCATGCACAGGATGAGAATACATGATCTTCCCGATGGAAAATTCTCTTCCCATATGGAAATTCTGCGGTAAGTTCTTTAAATAAATTATATATTGACCTAGGATTGTTCTGTATGATTTCTTCTTTAAGATTTTGCAGAGTGATCAACACTATTTTGTTTTTGCATACTACTACATACTAATTCAAATCTTTTCTGTTTGGATGAATTATGTCGATCTAGCGTTATGTTACGTACCTTTTTGGGACTGGAAGAATTTGTATCCAAACACTGTTTTCTCTGTTTTCACTGTTGTAATCTTTTTATTATTTCTTATTAAAATTTCCCTCAGTTTATGGACACTGGATTTTACAATTTTTCTTTGTTTGTTTAATCTACTAATTTTTTAATTACACACCTCTTAATTAGCTTTTCTTTCCGCACACTTCCGATTTACATCTCTTAACTACTTACATTCACCGCGAGCGACCAAGATTTTTTCTCAAAAACGTTTTAACCTTTCCTTCTTATTATTATTACACATGTTCTTTTTACACAACTTCCCTTTTTTTCTATTCGATTAGCCCGCCGAACCAACCGATGTCGATTTTTGCTTTTTTCTTTAAAAAAAATCACCCGCTCTTGTTTTTTAAGGTCGAATCCTCGTTCAAGTTTTGGATCACAACCCGGTCTTGTTATCAAATTCGACTTCGTCTTTATCAAATCTTACTGCCGCGTTCTCCACGAGATTTAAAAACCAACTCGGCTCTTGATTACTTTTGCCGCGATCAAGAGCCTTCGTTCAGGGTAGAAAATGCATAGTTGCATTTTTACCCTCAGAAAATTTTCATTTATTCTGGACTTGATTAAACAAGTCCAGAATATTTTTTTCGTTGGACGGAGGTTTGAAATTTGATGCTTTGATAAACATCAGCCACTGCCACGATGATTAGAGTTACCGCGCGCGTATACATACAATGTATTTTCGCGGCGCGCTCTTCTTATCGCGAAAGCTTTTTTGTGATATGTATGTACGTTCGTACATACATATTGCAATTTTCACGACAAATCGTACTGAAGGTACGATTTGTCTTTTGCTTTATTTTTTTTTAAATTAAATATTTCTACTGGCAAATTTTGCTGAAGGCAAAATTTGCCATGGGAATAA
The DNA here is from genome assembly GCA_963930735.1 of Dioctria linearis. Classification (NCBI taxonomy): domain Eukaryota; kingdom Metazoa; phylum Arthropoda; class Insecta; order Diptera; family Asilidae; genus Dioctria; species Dioctria linearis. The sequence continues at coordinate 11,834 of CAWVNZ010001537.1, read as the reverse complement.
TTTTGTTTCAACTCTATGGAATGTGAAGAAAATTGCTGATGCAATTTTCTTCACTGATCGAGTAGATAAGCTAATCATGTTTTTAAGCATGAATAGCTTATTGAAAATTTATATGAATGCATTCTTTTAATTAAAAAAAATTTTTGTTACCCTTTTTCAGGTATGGTGTTAGATCTATAACAATTAACTCAATTAGTTAACTAGCTAATATTATATTTTGTATTTCTGTTAAGAAGAGAGCTGTTATTAAAAATCTGCCGAGTGCACGTAGGTACTGTTTCTGGTAAATTCGAAGGCAACCTATTTCAGGTCTTTGTTATGATTAAGTGTTGGACCCGAGGCACTTGTTTTACAATAGAATTAAACTTGCTTTGCCTATTAATATGAAAATTTTACACGAACTGGATTATGAAATAATTAAGCGTCTTTCGTTAGACTTTATAAGGAGGAAGATTGACTCCTACGCTTACATGACACATCTTAGTATGCATCTAACTCTTGATCTGCTCCTGGTGTTGGATTCCGCAACTATGAGCTTACTCGTGTACAGAAATATTGTTTACACCACCTCGCTCTGATTCTGCAAAAATGGAAATCATTTTTCTGTCAAAATTGTGTAAACTTTAATTAATATTTTCTAACGGTCATTTTGGTCCTAAATTTTGAGTTGGGAGCTTTGTCAAGTGGTATTTAAAAATTATTTGTTATGTTATTTATTTAACCTTTCTCTAAGCCGTACCCGCCTTAATACTAGTAAATTCATGTAACTCATTTCTTATAACAAAACGTAACTTTTTCAAAAAGGTTATTTTATCACTCAAATAACACTCAGCACAGGAAAATTTTCATTCAGCACTTAACTGCACGCAGATACTTACGGAATCGGTTGAAATTCAAAAGTGTACACTTTCCCTTACGGTGAGTTTTTCAATCATGTACACTGGCAAATTCTTCACAGATGCTGAATACATTTTTATAAGAATTTCGTTCCCCTGGATATCGAAGCACAAGGATATCGTTCTATAAAGTCATAGCTTAGTACATAGGAAGTCTTGATTAGAAGTGTAATATTTTATATCGCGTATAAATACCCATTTTAGTTTAAATTTTGCTCATCAATACGCAGGTATACTTTAGTTATCCCTGGAGTCAGCTTAGATAATATATAAAATACATCACAACTTTGTCCACTTATGCTTCATTCTTCAATAATGCCATTCTGGCTATAAATCTTAATATTCCTTCCCTTGAAGAACTTAAATAGCTTTTTTCAGGTTTACACCAATTCTTGTTGGGCAGCTTCGTTCTCTTCGGAGGGAGAAAACTGTGGCATATTAAGAGCCGACTTAACGCAAGGCACTAATGTCTTGAATAACGCTATTAAGTGGGGCAGCGGGCTGCGGTATTTTACAAGCCTGCTTAATATAGGAAGCCGATGGCTTTAATTCTAACTGCAACGTCTTGATAGCCTGGTTAGCGGAGACATCTTGAAAGCCTGTTTAATGCAGGGAGTTAATGTCTCAGATGGTCGCTGCGATGCGACGTGGGCAGCGGTGTAACCTGGATGCCTGGCTACTGGTAGATCAAGCGTTCAATTAGTAGACTGATTACAGGTGATAAACTTCTGGACCTCAGAAAAGTGCAGTGACTTCAAGTCTTCTGAAGGTAGACAGCGTGCAGTTGGGAAAGTGACCTCTCAGGCCGAGACTGTCTCTATGACTATCTGAACGTATGCTGGGATCAACCCGATCCTACATCGTCTAGGTGGTTGCTTCAGCAAGAATGACAGGCCTGGTATTGTCTGCAGAGTTTGTTTCTAGGTGTCTGGACTCAGTCGACTATATGCCGATGTGGTGGGCTTGGTAACAGCAGCAGTAATACCGCAGCTCCAAGGAGGCATCTTCTGTTTTTTTTTTTTTTTTTTTTTTTTTTTTTTTTTTTTTTTTTTTTATTATTAAGCCAAGCTCAGGGGATACCCTATGATGCAAAGCACATCATGCCAGGAAGGAGATAGGGAAAGGATTAGGGGATATGAGGAGAGTGGCGGAGGTGCCGATGTATGTCGCCCTTAAACTTCCGCAGATTGTATGCCGGAGGAAAAACAGAAGATGTTAAGCTGTTCCACATTCGCACTGTTCGGAATAAAAAAGCATCACGAAATTTTACTGTACGGCCGAAAGTAATTTGAAGGGTTAAAGGATGTGCTCGGTCTGCAGCGCGAGTATTGCGTGCAGGAATGATTCTACAAGGGATTAGACTAGATATTTCATCAGAACATTGACCATGCATATAGCGATAAAGGAGCGAAAGATCCAACATTGCGGCGGTGCTCGAGTGAGTCGATATGACAAGTTATTGCCAAATCGCCAATGAGCTTGAAGGCTCTCTTTTGGACAATATCCAATGAAGCTAAGACTGTGCGCCCAGCCCCGGCCCATATATGGGAGTTGTGTTCCATTCTAGGTCTAATGTAGGACTTGTAGAGGAGCGCTAGATTAGACGGGGTGAAATATTTCTTACACCTTTTCAGAAATCCAAGACATTTCGATGCTTCTTTGGCAAGAGATGTGATCTGTCCAGTTTAACTTACTGGAAATATTAATGCCAAGAATGCTTAGTGACGGTGAATCAGAAATTAATGCTCCATCAAAAGAAACGGGTGTGGTTAAGTTATGATCTTGTTTTAATGAGATGAGACAGCTGTGTGTCTTAGATGCATTGAATACGACGCGATTTGCTTTGCCCCAAGCGAGGATACTGCTAAGATCGGTATTCAATGATCTAGTCATGCAATCTCGTTTAACACATGCGGCATTCCCCCTGGATTCCGCAAGAGTGTCAAAGGAGTAAGTGAAATCAAGAGTACTGTCATCTGCGAAACTATGGATGGGATTGAAAGTAAGGGAAAGCAGATCATTAATGAAAATTAAAAAGAGAGTTGGAGAGATAACAGAGCCTTGAGGCACACCGGCATTTATGGGATACGGTTCAGATGTAACGCCATCTAATACAACACGTATTTGGCGACTAGATAGGAAACTTTCAATCCATAATAGAAGAGGAGGGGAGAGACCAAGTGCTTTAAGTTTGGCTAAAAGGGATGGATTCCAGACTCTATCAAAGGCCTTTGAAATGTCTAGGGCAACGATTTTAGACTCACCAAAATTATGAAGACTACGGCTCCAACGTTCCGTAAGAAAGGTCAGCAAGTCTCCAGATGAGCGTCCAGCTCGGAAGCCATATTGGCGGTCGTTGATGAGATGATTAGTTTCTAGATACTCATTAATTTTGAGTTAATGATAGATTCAAAAACCTTTGAAGGAATCGAAGTGATCGCAATTGGTCGATAATTTGAGGGATCGCTACCCTCTCCTTTCTTGGGAATAGGCTGAACGTGAGCTAGCTTCCAAGCAGTCGAATAAGACAAGTAGAATAGTTTGCGCAGAGGTTTAGCCAAGGATGAGGCACAGCTTTTAATTAACAGGGGCGAAAAACGATCAGGACCTGCGGCTTTGGAGACGTTGATCCCCTTAAGGACCCTGAACACATCCCTCGTACGAACGTGTATTGGCTCTTGTACACATTGACACGGTGGATGCAAAACAGGTGTTTGTGAAGTAGGTGGAAGACAAGAATTTGAAGCGAATCTATCAGCTAAAATATTAGCTTTATCCAGGGAGTCAACAATCACTTCACCATTATTAAGTAGTGAAGGTATAGAGGAACTGGTGAAGTTGTTCCTGATGGTTTTGACCAGGGACCAGAAGTCTTTGCTACCTTTGCGGCTCGCCAGGATTCTTTGTCTAATATTCTGGTCAAAAAGAAATTTTACTCTCTGGATAATGGACTTGCAGGTGTTCCGTGCAGTCTTGTACACTTGTTTCATTTCCGGACATGGATTCAATTGATAGGCGCGAAAAGCAGACCCTTTCGCTTTTATAGCTTGGTTGCACTTATCGTTAAACCAGGAGCGATCATGCTGTTGTTGAGATCTGCTGTAAGAATACGGAATGTATTCACGCATGCCAAGATTTAGTATGTTACTAAATTCTAATGTGCATTCATCAACATCCCTCGAAGCAAAACAGACCGACCAATCAATTTCTCTAAGATACTTATTGAGACTTTCCCAATCAGCATTCTTATAGTGCCAAAGAAGCCTACTTGTAGGTGGAGAAGTAGAGCGGCACAGGTTTGAGGTGGTAAATTGAGCCGTGATTAAGCAATGGTCTGAATTTCCGAGAGGGGAACCGACTGAGATGGAATATTTATCCGGATGAGATGTTAGAAATAAGTCGAGTAAATTAGCTTTATCACCAGCTGTATCGGGAATTCGCGTTGGTGCATCCACTAGCTGTTGTAAATTAAACGATTCACAGAAGAGTTCAACGAAACGGCCCGCAGGACTTGTGGTAGAAGAATGTCTAAGCCACGGTATATTATGAACATTAAAATCGCCTGCCAGGACGATTTCGGAAGAGGGGGAGACAGAAAGCAAATGATCAATATTGTTGGAGATATTGTCAAATACAGATACCGTGTCGTCATCAGACATATTTGGGCTGCGATAAAGGAAACAGAAGTAAATGATGTGCTTGTGAAGTTTGAACCTAATCCAGATATAGTTAAACTCTGGATTGGCAGAAGGAAAATCTTGAAGAATGGTAAAGGCCACATCATTCCGAATATATACTGCGATCCCTCTATCCCTCTATGCTAAGAAAAAAGAGGCACGAAGCTGTAACCAAGGACGTGATACTGATTAATATCAGCATCAGAAACGACCTTGGTTTCACTTAGCGCAAGAATTGCCGGTTTTTTTGAATTAAGGTGGCAGTACACCGAAAACCGATTTGCTCTTAATCCGCGAATGTTGCAGAAATCTAAAATAAAATTCTGCATGCTGAAGGCAAAAACAAAAAAGCAAAAAAGAAAAAAAAGCGACACACAATAACACAAATATTTGGGCGCCACCAGCAGCAGTCAACGACACAGCGAGGTAAAAAAAAACAACAATAGTGTTATGCCTATTGCGGCTTTCAATATCTCAGACCGTGCAGTTCAATGACCACAGCTGGGTGCACCCGGATTGCTGATCAGTGACAAGTGCTAATGCATTTGCACTGATCACAGATGAAGAGACGGAAAGGAAACGTTACCGTGCTGCTGGCTTATTGAATGTTGATAGGGCATAGAAGAGCCCTTCACTTGACGGATAAAATTTATTTTCGTTATTTATTAATTTAACGGTCGCGTCGGAATTTAAATAATTATAGTAGGTAATTGATTATATTGAAAATGTTTAGCACAACACAATCCGCAGCGGATAGTCAGCCCATTGTAAGAGACCTAAGAAAACATTGAATCTGAAAAAATTTTATTTTTGCAGTCATTAAATAAAACGCCTGCTCTTCGATTATGAAGTTCTCTCAGGGATTTTTAATTATTTTACGTGGTGTTGTTTCTTGGGCCTGATTACTATTTTTTTATTTATTTTTCTCGGTACTGTAGCTGAATCGAGGCTTGGATTCAGAATAATTAATTGTGTTATTTGTTTTTCTATTTACGCTAAAGTCATGGCCTAACTAGCTCAACTTTCCGACGATCAGCAAAGTTGTGCTATACGCGACTTTCGATTGATTTGTGAGACATGGACTAAAGTTGTATTTCATCCATTCTCGAATATCTTCAAAAACTCTGGTTATAGATAAGCTTCGTAGACTGCACAGAGCTTCCAAAAGAAGAGATGGCATTGTCATCTATATAGCTAATATAATACAAATGTTGTCTGAATTAAATGACAATTTACGAAAATCGAGAAATTTCGGGTATCAGATATCAGTCTCACCAAGCATACATAGGCATACGGCAACATTTATCGATAATGATGTTACTGTCATCTCGGATACTTTTGAGAGCCTGATGGGCTAATATACTCCCATCTTTTTATTATTATTTTCCGACTCATGTCATATCGCTGTTTGTTGGTAGCTCTAAGTTAGCGTATTTCCATAAAGCACTGTGGTTCTGACATTTTGAAAGGGAACTTTTCATTCGCCTATTCATCTCAATTATTTTCAATACTTTTTAAAACTGTCAATTACCAACGAACAATATAGGATTAGAATCCATTTCATATCTGACGTCATTGGTTGTAATGCTGCCACCTCCATTTAGCTATTCTGCCCCAGCCTGTTCTTATTCACAATTAGCCATTTCTTTTAGTCGTGGAGTGGACTGGCTGATTTGGAGAAGAGTTTTCGTTAGTACGTTCTATTCTTCGCAATTTTCTTTATGCCTTAAGTTATTACCGAATTTTTAAAAGATCATCGTTTTCTAATTTAACCACATATCATAATCTAAACAAAACCTGTTCGACAGATTGTCAAATAACATTTTATTTCTGAGGATTTTTATTATTGGGTACGTACATGTGCATGTCAAAGACTATGAGTTACTGAATGCTCTGCATGTTTTTGATAGTTAAGTACCTGCTGACGAACAGTGCAATCATCATCTGTGCTGCACTTTTGATCTACAATTCCTTTCATCATCCGCCTTCTAAGTCTACTAATAAATTTATTTTATAATCTTCGTAACTCCGACAGCTCTACGAGCGATATGTTAGAAACGGTCTTGTGATAACTGCTCCAATGTGATTTTGGCGAAAAGACGTGTGATATTATAATATGAATCTTAAGCAAAAGGAGAGTGCAGAAGAGAAGCACTCACTGCCATGATTATGATCTCTAATATTTACATCAGACAATGTGTCGAACTCAAGGTGTATGAAAAATTGCATCTTCGGGCAGTTATGGTTCATAAGAAGAATTTCTCAGACACGAGCAATCCATTTATTTAACTTATTGAGAATGTTTCAATGTCAATGACTTTTACAACAGCTATATGAACGTCGAGGACATTGAGAAAGTTCAACATATACTGTGTGAATGCTCCAACGTTACCAAATGAAGAAGACATACGCTTGATAGATACTTTTTTCATGAATTGGTGGAAATAGTAGATATTTGGGCGACCTAGTGAGGTTCATTAACTCTTGTGGCTGGTGACAACGGTCCATCCTAAGTGAAACAATAATTTCTAGGTAAGGTCGTGATCAAATGGCAGTAGAACTGACCATCGATGGTATAAGTGTGACTGATTCTACCTACATATTCCGATAGGTGCCACTCTATCCTATCTTAGTCCAGTTTTATTCCATTGGCTATTAATTTAACGAAATGAGCGCTGGCTGATTTCTCTATACGGGTTGTCTAATAGGCGAGTACACAATTTTATTTTCCATTATTTACGAAATGTTCAAGACTTTTTTAACCCTTTCGAGACGAGTTTTTTTTTTGTTAAATAAAATAAAAGAGGCTGGTTACATTTCAATATTTCAGGTTATGGATTTATACATTATAATAGGGTAAATCTTTTACATAAGTTCAAAGTTACAGGCTGGGACATATATCCCTCACTCGCCCTGCATACTGGTACATATATGTCACATTAGTCTTATAAAGATGGAGACACAATGTATTCTAATTTGATACGCATGTAGTGTAATAATATGTAATAGCAAAAATAACTAATAAAAAAATAGGACAAATAGTGTTATTTATTGTACGATAAAATGCAAAGTACGTGTAGCTCAAAAGTATATCACAGTCATATGATGTTTGCTCGTTTTTCAATGTTTCTTTGGGAACAAAATTTACAAAGTTTTCTGGTTGCTCTATTATTGGCATATGGTCGCCAACATTTATCATAGTTTTAGATCTAGTTAACGGACGCCCAGATGAGCGTCGCTTATTTCCAGTGGAGTTCAACTTTCCAAATGCAATAAGATCATCAGCAAATTCAACTAAGAATTCTATGAGTGGAGTTTTTTATATGTAATTTCTTTGTATAATATCCAAGAATTTATTATAGCAGTCATTAATTGCTTATAAAACACCTTCTTCCACCAATAACCCAGTAAACTGGTTTATGGGATCTACTCCTCCTATAAATCTATCGTAGAATGCAATTGCTGTTGGGCAAGAAACTTCATTTTGTTCACCAGTTCTTGTTTTTTTTTCAAAACAGTGGTTTCCTCATTGGATTGGCATTTACTTAGAATTACTACCTATTTTGTTACTTGCCATATTATAGCAACTATACTATCCCTTATACACCTCGATAGTGATAGTCCCTCTCGTAATTTTTCCGGAAACTTTGGTATATTTTTTCTATTTCCCATACATGTCCGCCCGCATGCAAACGGCAGTGTTTGCATTAGGCAAATAGATGCAAAAAACTTCATTGGTTTCATAGGCATATATTGTTTTAGTGTTTATCTGCCTTTGAATTCTGCCATTGTTTCATCGATGCTTTGAGAAGTATAATCGAAAAATTAGTCCACATATTTCGTCAATATAATAACTCTTGCTGTTGTTCGTTCCTCGTTGTGGATCATTGAAATAAAGTTTGTATAATATTTGTAAAAATCTATCTCTCGATATTGCAAGGCATATGACTTACGTAAAGAACGATCCTGAAATCAATACATTTTTATATGTGGGACTCGATCACAAGACAAGACCAACGTACATCCAATAAATATTATGATTTCTTGATAATTTGTTGGCTTTATATTTTGTTTTTCACCTTTGTTTACAAGCTCAGATCTCTTATTGTTGCATATGATATTCACATGAACAAACTTTTCGGGCATAGCTGCAAGAACACATCCAACTTAGTGCTACCACGGTTGACCTACATACATTATTGATACATCTTCGATTTCCTGGTATTTTCATCCTTGGAACAAAATTTGTGTCTATATCATTCCAGAAGTTACTCCCAATATTTGATGTTGTAGAATTAGTGTCGGGCTACATCAATAATTTTACATTCAATTTTATTATTATCATCGCTGCCATCATTTTCTGAGCTATCGCTATAAATTACACACTTTTTTCTTCCGTTTTGTCATGGATAACAAGCGAGCTGTCATCATTAAATGATTCGCATTCTGATGAGGAAATTATATCATTGCTATAATTTGCAATTAAAAACAGCTATTGGAATGTGGAATTGGCTACATAAAAATATTGAAAAGTGATATAATAAAAAACAAACTGAAAGACATATCGGCTCATTTTGTTTATATACCGTCACCACTTTTTGAAAACTGATATTTTACACTTAACGGACTTTTGATAGCAAGATGTGGTACTAGATTTTGAGAAATGTAGCAATGTGCAAGAAATTTTAGTAGATTGATTCTTTGCATCTACGATTAAACTTGACCGGAATATAGGTATCCCAACAGCATTATATTTTGGAGACGTATGTCATATGTTTACAATTCATTGAATTCGATTCCTTATTTTCTATAAGAGCAAAACACCAGTGAGTGAAAATCAGAATTTTTTCAAATTATTAATTCATAAATTACATTTTTGTTGCATCCCGCTTTGAAAAAGAATAGAAGCAACTCTGACTTTCGCCAGTCCAAAAAAAAATTTAGTCATGCCAAAAAGGTGTTTAATACATCAAAAGATATATTATATGTACTGATGTTTTGCGAACGTACCTATACTTAAAATAAAAATAGAATTGCACACTCACGCTCGAACTGAAAAACTCCACGCAAACGTGCAGACATAATGCAGTTTTTGAGGCTTGAAGCTATTGGACGTTATTCCCTTGATGGATGAACTTAAAAAAAGCAAATACATAATCTTGATTTTTGTGAAAATTTTACGCAAACGAAGTGGAAATGTGTGATTGTTTCCAGCCACAACATTGCAAAACATGAAAAAGGGAAATGGAATGAAGCGACATTTAGTAACAGTTTTACTGCAAGACCTGAGGCAAGATTAAGCTGTTTTATTTCCCTGTTCATACATATAACGTTCTCGTTTCATTATGTATGCATGCATGGAATGAAGAAACCATGAACACCAGAGTTATGTTTTGATTATGACAAACACAGAATGTTAGTTTAAGACTCTCCGACAGGAGAAGTGTTGCTGATGCATGCGGAGATATGATGACTGCCAGAGAGATTTATATCAGAGGACACCGTAATTTTTTGTGTGCTTTAATTTTTATCTTAAATTAAATTCTAGCTGAGTTTTCATTGTGTATAAGTTCAGTTTACTGAATTAGTAAATTTTTCAGATTTAGTCTATTTGTTAAATTTCCACTCCTTCCGTGCCTGAGATGTTTATATAGAAACATTTTTTTTACATTGAAATTGGAATTTTTCATACAGAGATTTAAATTTAGTTTTATACAGGGTGTCCGAATGTTGACGTCAAGTCGGAATCGGGTGATAGGCCAAATCATAATAGTTACCAGAAAAATTTAAAAAAATTCTAAGTCATGTATTTTTTAAATTATAGGCATTTCTTTTTTTCGAGAAAATGTACACCCTGTGATGGTTTTTTCAGTTTCCGTTGCTACAAATTTTTACTTTTTTCAATTTAATTTTTCTTATATTATTCCGAATAGTGCTCATGTTACCTGTTGCTTTAGATTTTAAGTCAACTGCCCCAGCTTGGAAGAAAATGTCACATTTTGCCGAACCATGAATAGAAAATGAACACTTCGCCGAACTTTAACTGACTGTACTGAAAAAATATGTACTATCCCAGTTTTGCAAATAAGATATTAGACGAACACTTCAGATAGGTAGCGTGTAAAAATCGTGCACATATGCCATTTTACCTTGGCTGGCAACCCTTCACTTTGAATACATATAGTGAAAAAAAAAAGAATTCAACGTATTGGTTGATATTGCAGTTCATTAATATATCATTCATAAAAACGATAAAAGTTACAAGCACCAGTATGGAACTCTGAGGTACTCCAAATTATAGCGGTAATATGTTAGATGAAATTATCCAGGTGAAATCTTTTAGCTAAGAAAAGAGTCAACTGGTACAAAATTAAATCTAAAAAAAGTTTGGGATGATGAACGCTGTTAATATTCTTAAGTGCAGAAATATTCAGACTATTAGCGAAGCAAGTTATTGTTACGTTCGAAGTTATCCAACTGTGGTAATTATCATTTAATGTTTTAAATCCCTCCCCTACCTCATTGTAGATCCTTCACATATTATAAGACAATTCCAAAGCCATATCTTATTTTACACTACCCAAACAGTGGGCCGTACATCACATCACATCACAAAAATTTTAATCCCTTGTTTCTCTCTAGGGAACCGGATCACCCTATTTGGTTTAGAGCAGTCCTTCAATGTTCGTCAATTTTCTGTGTATTAACATACATCCAGAAATTGAAATTATAACCTTTTCCACTGGAGCGTTGTTAGAGTCAATTGTTTGTTGGTATGGGAGGCATATAAATAACTGTTACCAATATTCATAACTAATAATTGTTTGTCCTTTAATTATCCTTTTTTTTCCTTCACGTGTCTACTGTCCTCGTTACTACAGACAAAGAGCTGAATGAAATGGGATGCTTTAAAATCTTTACAGAAGGTTAAAATTAATTGTGTGTAGCAATGTTATCTTAATATATACAAGGAAGAAACAAAACATTTTAACCAGTTATCACCCACTTATATCTTTTGAACAGTGTCATCTTCTTATACGTAAACATTTACTTAATTCTCACTAAAACTCTGCAAGATATTCAATATGCTAATTTTGATAAAGTGCCATTAGAAATGACCCTTGCTTGATGTGGAACGGCATAAATTTCGATTTGTCTTAGATTTTCATTTGCACGTTAGTAAATTCTTATCAAGCCATTTGTATCCAGGATTGACTTCGGGCTTTTTTATGGTAATGAGAAAAATTTTCTGGGAAGTTTA